>PVIR01035351.1:0-16536 GCA_004026965.1 Petromus typicus | reverse complement strand
TGGCAGTGCTGAGCTCCTAGCGGAAGAGCGATTCCTCCTCCCACAGCCAACCGTCCTGTGGTTAATGTCTCTCCAGGGAAGCAGGAACTCGGCAGCCGGAGCCTGAACAGACACTGCCCTGTTATTTTTTACATGGATTAAATGCCAGAGGGCAGGGTGCTGTACGGGAGATGCAGAGATGCCAGGGCCTCGATCCAGACCTGATCAATGAGCCAGATCCCGTGCACAGGAAACTCCGCCAAGCAAGGGCCCTTCCACCCAGCCAAAGGCCCTGACCACCAGGCTCATGCTGACAAATCTTTTTTATTTTTTCCCTCTGAAGTACTGAGGATCGAACCCAGGATGTCTGTACTGACCTACTTCCCCAGCCCTCTTGTAAATTATTTTGACTCAGGGTCTCACTAAGTTGCCAAGTTTCCCAGGCTAGGTTTGAATTTGCAGTCCTCCTGTCTCAGCCTCACAGAGTGCTGGGATTATAGGCATGGACACCACCAAGCTTGGGTTTTGGTGCTAATTCTTACTGCTTTCTGGGACACAGCAACTATCTATTGGAAGATGGATTTGACAGGTAACAAAGCTTTCTGTGAAGATCTCACCTAACCCTGATGACCTCGTTCAGCAGCAAGTTTTTCAGCAAATGACAATGTCCCAGGACAAATGGAGAAGGTTTCTCTTTAGCCGCGCATGCAAGGGAGACAGGAGATACGAACAGCTACTGGGTATTATTATGCACCAGGCACACTGCCAAAGACCCAAACCATCACTGCATTTAATTCTCACAAGACTGACATCTTCCCTTTATCAGAGAGAAGAATTAGAAGTCGAGTGATTCACCGCTTAGCCCTCAGCATGACTGTCAGAGCCTTTGCCTTCAAAGAAATAAAGACACTGTGGTAAATGCTGAGAGAGAAATCTCCACAGAGTATGATGGTGACATAAAGGAAGGGCAAGCTGCTTCACAGGCACCATGGAAAACTTCTAGAATGGAGGAACTAGCTCACAGGCAGCAAGAAGAAGTCGAGCTGAGTCCTGAGGGTACAGACTTCAGCAGTCCTTAAATGGGGTTCACTCCAAGGCAAGAGGAAAGCAGAGATAGGTTTGGTGGTGCACATCTGTATTCCAGGTACCCTGGGAGGCTGAGGCAGGAGGATGGCAAGTTGGAGGCCAGCCTGGGTAACTATGCAAAACCCTGTCTCAAAAATTTTTTTCAAAAATTTAAAAAGTTGGGACATAGCTCAGTGTGAAGCCCCTGTATTCAATCCCGGTACCCCCCACCATCTCAAAAAAAAAAAGTGCAGGGCTGGGGATTTAGCTCAGTGATTCCGGCGCCTGTCTTGCAAGTGCAAGGACCCAGGTTCGATCCCTAGTAACCACATACCATACTGGGTGTGGAGACTCACGCCCAGCAGCAACCAGTACCACATACCACAGTGCCGGGCGTGGTGGCTCACGCCTGTAATCCCAGCACTCGGGAGGCAGAGGCAGGAGGACTGCTGTGATATGAGTTTGAGGCTGAGCTCAGGGCCAACCTGAACCACAAAAGCGAGACCCTGTCTCAAAAAACCTTAAAAAAAGCGCAGAAACAGAAATCAGATGGTCTCCACAGGGCACAACAGGATTCAGGAACAGCCTGATGTGACTGCAGCTGGAGGGGCCAGACAGAATCCACACACCCTGTTCCGAGATCAGACTCCAGCCCGGAGGCCATGAACCATCAGCACCAGATGCCTGGGAGCAGGACGGGACCCACACAGTGCCCTGCAAACAGATGAGCGTGGAGCAGCAGCGCAGCCGGGGCGGAGGGCACAGGCCTCAGCACAGGGAAGGCCTGGAAGCTGCAGGAGCTGCCTGTGCGCTGGGGACCAGCTCTTCTCGTAGGGCACGGGGAGACTCACGTGTGAGAGCACTCAGAAGCAGGTCAGGAAGGGGGAGTTAGACGAGGGCAAGGACCAGAGGAGAGTCTAGCCGGGCGACCCCTAGCTCACATGCTTGGGTGGGTGACATGCCTTTCGGTCAAGGTGAACAGGGAGAATGATGAATCCAGTTCGTAATGTACTCAATCTCAGGTGCCTTTGGGACAGCCACACCCCAGGAGGTATGAATGTCAAGCTCAAAAATAATGAGCTTATCTACATCTAGCACTGTGGATAGCAGAAAGGCACAACTGGGGACAGGGATGATGTGGGCTGGCTGGACACTGGGTAAAGCAGGGAAGGTCAACATGACCAGGTAGGGTCTCCAAGCCAGGCCGAAGGAGAGCAGCCTCTCACCTGGGATCATTGGCCACATCTATACCACGTTGAAGCTCTGGGGAAAATCCTAGATGGCTCACATACCAGCTCTGTGAGGCAAGGCAAGCTACTGAATTCTCTGCACCTCAGTTTCCTCATCTGTAAAATGGGATGATGCTGATATGAACAACACACAGAGCCACTGCAGAGATCAGGTAATGTCACCCTCATGAGATTCTCTGCACAGAGCCTGATGTGCTAACAGCACAGAGAAGGACTCACCTGTCTCAATTCTGGTGAACAACCACACAGTCTGAACACCTCATTTCACCTCTGGAACCCTTACTGATAGAGGAGCAGTAATGTCTCCCGGGGTGCCAGGTGAACATGCAAATTCACTTACACAAGTATGAAGTGGGATGTGAGTAACACGTGGAGTCTGGTCGGCTAAATCTCAGCGAATCAGCCAGAGCTGCTTCGACCCAGGGCAGCACCGCCCTGGCCAGGGTGATACTTCTAGTCCCAAGGGGAGCCAGCCATGCCTCGAAACCTATGTGATGTGCTCCGTGCAAAAAGTCACAGGAGAAAATGCTGTTCAGCCATACAAAGGCGGAAAACGTGCACGCGCTATGATGTGGGGGGAACTGAGAACATCATGCTCAGTGCAGTAAGTACACACCGGAAGTCAGATGTCCTATGAGAACTCATTTGCACCAGGACCTTAGAAGAGGGAATTTCATAGAGATAAGAGAAAGGACCGAGATTGCCCAGGGCTGAGGAGGACAGGGGATTATGGTTTAGTAAGTTTAGAGTTTATGTTGTGGATGATGAGAAGGTTTGAGATACAGACAGTAGTGATGGGTACAAGGCATTATGCCATAGTTATCCGGACTGAACTGTACACTTACAAATGGTTAGGATGAAACATACTATCCTTATAATGGATGTATACTAAAGGCCACAGAAGTTATCAAAATGAGGGGCAGATGTCCAGCACAGCCTGTGGCCAATGCCAGGAGTATTGAAGGGTCCCCAAGGGGTGTTGATTATTATTATTTCTACAAATAATTTACCATTTTCCCTCTGTCTAGTGAAATAACGCAGCTCCGGTCATAGTAGCCTTCTTGCTATTCCTTGAGCCTGCCGAGTCCGTTCCTGTCCACCCCAGCGCCCTTGCACCTCCTGTTCTCCGGCCCTCACTCACCCTGCAGACCCCCACATGGCTCATTCCTCTTCTGTCACATCCCTCAGACTCACATGTCACCCAACCCAGGGCCTGTACAGAATCACACTCGCCCCCACCTCCTGGCACAATCTAGCTTCACATTGTACCTCACCGTTCTGCAGGGAACTTACATGTGGTTCAATAAAATATTTACAGTCTCTTCCCATAATCCTTCCCAATCACTGGAATATAAGCTCCAGGCAAACAGGGACTTAGTGTTTTTAGGTTTCTATCTCCCCACCGCCTAAAAGTAGTATTAGCTAAAAATAAAAGTCAATACTTTAAAAACAAATTTGTGGGGGGAAAAATAAGATTCTGCTATCGGTAAAACACTGGGTGAACCAGGGGTCCCACAGAAAACAGTGATTTCATTGGCTGAGAAAACAGCTGGACTCATCCCTACCCTGTGCAAACCACATCAGGTGGTTTTCAAATTGAATAAAGTCGAGACCCCTTTAAAAAAGGGGGTCCCACAGCATTTGAAGGAGTCAGTCAAACATCGTATATCCACTCTGCAGATTACTATCCAGGGATCGAGAGAAATGAAGCGCTGACACGTGTCACAACAGGGACACCCTTTGCCAACCTTATGCTAAGTGGGAGGAACAAGAGGTCACACATTAGAGGAGGCCATTTCTATGATGCATTCGAAATGAGCAAACCTGACAGCCAGGAAGTAGCTGTCCCTTCCCGAGCCTGAAGGCCCAACCGAAATGCACCAGGCTCCCACCACACGGGAGACATGGGCTAAGCGCTGGAGCTAGTCAGGTCCATCCACTGTGCGATCAGACCTCCCTGCTGGAGGCGCTTCCTGGGGCTGCGTCACCTTATGGTCACATGATTATCAAGTAGTCACTCAACCAACGTCTACTGAGCACTGATACCATGTGGGAGATGCTGGGAAAGCAGCTGCTACCAGTGCCACAAAGACGGGCACGTGGTGTCCACCACAAAACACAGGACACAATGGCCTACTCGGGAAAGCTCCCCACCCCAAGGAAGGACTGTTCGTGCTGAAGTCTGGGAAAAGATATGGCTGTTAAAAGGAGCTGGATGAGGCCGCTCCGTATCTCAGGGGTATTCATCTGCATTTGTGAGATGTCTTAAAACCCAGAGGAAGGCATCAAAATGATACCGATGAATATAAATAGCCCTTTATGGTTTACAAAGCATTATCCCAGATTCGACAATAGCATCAGAGAGACAGGAGAAGAGGCTCCAGGCTCTCTGTTGTATAAATGAGGAAGTGGAGATGCACAGCAGGTGGATGCACACCAAGGTCACACATCAAGTCAAGGAGAAGATGCCAGCTTACTACGAGCGCTCCGTGAGCTCCCTGCGCACCACAACCTCCCCCGGAGGCTGAGCAGGGCAATAAGCGGGAACAGAGGAACACATGCTGGCCCGGCACCGAGGACGGCAGCAGAGGCGCAAAGATAGCTGCGGTGTTGTGCTGTCCCATCCCCCAGGAGCGGCAAGTCCTTCCTGAGCCGTGACAGTCTCTTGATCACAGACTCCAGCTGTCAGTGCCCACACCAGGCCTTCCGCGTCTGCCCCAAACTGGCTTTGATCCCCCAGCTAGGCGATTTGTTAGCGTCTTGCTCTTTGCCTAATAACCCGCAGAGCTATTCAAGGCCTGGGTGTTTGTGTCTGAGCACCAGCAGGGAGCAGGGTGCCTCAGGGATCTCGGCATGGCAGCCAGGGAGAGCCCACACGGATCTGAGATATGCAGCCAGGTAGGGTGGTGCACGCCTGCAAGCCTGGCAGTCTTGGAGGCTGAGGCAGAAGGATCTCAAGTTCAAACCTCGGTCGGGCAACTTATTAACTCAAAGGCTTAAGGACAGAGCTCACTGGAAAGGTCCTGGGTTTGATCCCCAATACTGCAAAATAAACAAACAGAGAGATAGCTGAGGAATGGAGGAATAAAGAAGCAAACACACAGCCAGGCTGGGCAGGGCCAGAAGCAGCTGTATCTGGGGGACTGTTAGAAAAGCAAAGGTGAAAGGGCTGGATTCCAGAGGGGCTTTGTTAGAAGCTCCGATAAATTTACCGACTTAGGTATCTCCTCACACCAAAGACTGGACTAATCTTGCGATTACAACTATCCAGAGAGCAAGCTCAAACCCAGCCCCAAGACAGGCAGTGTAGGGAACAGCCACGCTGATAGGGAGCAGTTTGTCAGGGCCCCTGGGACAGCATGCGACCTCCGAATCCGCGGTGAACGCGTGTCCTGCTGCCTGAGATGACCCAGTGGCGTGGCTGTGTCTAGACGTCCCCCCAAAGCCCCCGGCCATAAGAGTGGCTTTGTCTCAAGTGTCTGGGTCTAGGGTGTGTGACACTGACTCACGGTGCGCTGGCTCACGTGCCCTGGGATGAAGTAGCCTGGGTAAGATAAAGGGGCCGGAAGACTGTCTGGGTTGCGTGTTGGCTTCCTGGCCGGCTTGCTCTCGCTGTCTCCTGCCTGTCCCAAACTGTTTCTCCCCTGCAATCTCTCTTCAATGCCATCCGATTATGGACTGAAACCTCTACAAACCATGAGCCGAAGAAAACTTTCCCCTTGAACTGTTGGTGCCCTGTATTTTGTCTCAGCAATGAGAAAACAGTAACTAAGACCATCAGGAACACTCAGACTGCTCCCCAGAAAGAGCACTGACTCTTTAAGGGCCAGCCCGCACGAAGGTATATAAGTAATTGAAAGAAAATCTTTTAATCCTTCTGCACTGTTGGTAAGAAGGCAAAATGGTATCTACTAAGAAAAACTGTCTGGAGGGTTTTCAAAATACAGAACTACCACCAGACACAGGAGCGCACATTAGAGTCCCAGTGACTAGACAGGCTGAGGCAGAAGGATCCCGGGAAACTGAGATTGGCCTGTGTTACGGGTGGCATCTAGCTGTGCCCCACAGCCTCGTGTGGTCACAGGCTCGGTCTAGAATGTGTGAAGCCGGGATTGGTTCTTGATGCAGTGCTCGGCTCAGCGGCACTGGGATTAAGGGTGTCAGTGCCGCGGCCCTCAGGAGCCTGACGCCTGCGCTGCCTCGTGGGCGCCATGTTGTCTCTCCTCTGTGAGGCCTGGCTGCTGTCCCAGCCTCAGGCGCTGACGAAGGATTGAAACCTCCTCACACTGTGAGCGAAATAAACTCCTCCCCCTGTAACTCTGGGTGTCCGGGATTTCTGTCTCAGCAATGAGAGAAAAGTAATTAACACAGCTCTGGCAGCATAGCAAAATCCCAGGTTTTGTTCTGTTTTGTTTTAAAGATCCAGCAATCCTAGCTCTGGACATATATTCAAACAAAATTTCAACTCAGGGGCTCAAGGAGATACTTGCACATCCAAGTTCATGGCAGCACAATTGATAATAGCCAAGAACTATATGCAATTCAAATCTCCACAGACAAAGGAATACATAGGGCATTTACATATACATACATACATTCACACATACACACGTATGCATACATGGTGGAATAGTATACTGCCCTCATAAATGATGAGATAGTTACTTATACCCTCGAGGAACTTTGAAGCCATTATGCTAAGTGAATTAAAACAATCACAAAAGGACAATACGGTACTCTATGGTATAATATGGTACTCTCCTATGACCTATCTCCCATCCAAGTACTAACCAGGCCCGACCCTGCTTAGCTTCTGAGATCAAATGAGATCGGGCGCATTCAGGGTGGTATGGCCAAAGACCCAATGAGCTATCTAAAGTAGTTGAAATCACAGAAATAGAAAGTTTCTTTCTCCCCAAGGACCAGATAAGAAATATAAAAGAATAGAGTTTCAGTTCTGTAACATAAGAAGGTCTAGAGATCTGCTATGAGAATGAGAATATACTTGACCTTACTGAACTGTATACTTTTCAAAAGTTAATTTTAATGCTATGTCTTTTTAACAACCATAAAAAAAAATCTTGAAAGCACATTAAAAAAAGAAACAGACGCCCAAGACAGATATCATAAATTCAGGAAGAATAGCAGGAAAGTGAGAGGCCAGATGAGAGACGAGAAGAGGGAAGAGGAGACGGGCTTGTTAACCACGAAGGCCACATGTGTAGCTGGGACTCTGCACCAGGGCCGGGGGTTGGGAAAGGCACAGGAACACGTCCACCTCCGAGGACGAATGTGGGCTCCGGGCAGAGCCCTCCGCTCTCTGAGGGCTTCCCTCCAGCAAAGAAGTGGTCTTCACTGCCAGCCTGCAGCACAGCACCCCAGACAGCATCGAGCCGTGCAGAGGGGCAGAGCTGGCAAGACACACGCAGCTCACACCTAAGGCTCTGGTCCTTATCACAACTGCTGCTCTGGGGGTGGGGCCTCCCCGCAGCTCAGCCCCTCTTTAAGGCCTGTGGCCCTGAGAGCACCCAGCAGCCGCAGTGCTCCGCCTGACGTTAGCTAGCTGTGCTCAACATGAAAGGACACCCTAAGGAATCACCCTTTACACAGATCCCATGCCCTAGTTCTTGACAGCTGTAATTACAGCCCAAACAGCCTTTGAAAAAGAAATTTTAAAAAAGAAAGAAAGAAAATAGCAGCCTGGACTTAGCAGTGAACTGTGGGGTTTGGGGTAAGACACACAATCAGCACACTTGCTCCTAATGGTAAGCAGTCTAAACAAGCCGCTGGACAGCCAGACCAAACAGCTTTCTGGCCAATTAATTTCTCTTTCTAACCTAATGAGCTGCTCATTAGGTGCTGGAAACAGCTCCCACAAAGGGGGCCATGAGCGGAGATGAGACAGGGCCACTCCAGCCCCCAGCGTCTCCACATCCGGGGCCCAGCCAGCCGCTCCGCTGTCACCAGTCTCTCCTCCTCCAGCGACGCCCTCCTGAGGCTCTGATCATTCTACAAAGTTGTGTTCCTGGCCCCGGAGATGCCATGTTCTAGTTTGTTGCTTCCTAACTGAGGTCCTGACTCACCCCTGAATCACAAAGAGCATTCAGAAGGGACAAAGGCTCGGCCCTGGGTGTGAAGCCCAGGCCACCTGTCAACAGCACCCTGACCTAGAACTATTTAACTTGCTCAAGCCGCTATGTCCTGAGCTCTAAAACCTCATGGAGGGCAGCTGTCAGCAGTAACAAAACACTTCAGTATCCAAACACTTCACAAAGCACCTGTCCAGGGAGTAACTACTACCGTTAGTTGCTACTGTTTGTAAGATGTTATTTTCCTAAGATAATGATCTTAGCAAATAACAGATTCTGTCCTTCGGTCAGACGTGAATGAACGAGGGATTCTCCATGGTGGACATTCGAGTGACAGGCCACTCGATACCCAGTCCTTCCTGTCTCAGTAGCAGCAGTGAGGGCAGCAGCCCGTCCCAACAGTGGTAACATCCCAGGTGGGCTCGGGACACAGACGCGGCCCCTGCTTTCCACGCAAGTTAAAAGGAAGAGGAAACAGAAGAAGCCAGGAAATTCTGAGCATCAAACCTACAGTCAAAAGGGCGGTAAAATCTGCATGCATCCCCAAGACCAAGAGAAGAAACCCTGTTCTTGGACCAGGGTGAGCCCTTCTTGCCCCTTTCTGAGCTTCAGTGTAAGCTAGGAAATGAGGCTGACAAGATCCCCAATTCCGCAGCTTGCTCTGAACATTAAAGGAAATTACTCATGTAAAAGCGCTTTAAATCTACTTGCTACTTAAGTCCATGATAAATAGTCTTGTTGCATTGAATAGTAGTCACAGTAAATTCAACTTAATAATGAAAAAAAAAAAGCCAAAAGCCTGGGAGGATCAAGTTACTGAAAAGCTGATTTTATTAGGCTGCAAACCGTTCGGAAACACAGCAGTAAACACGCTTATCTTCTTCCCAACACCGCTGTCATTGAATTGGAGTTTCTGCTGATCAGATGACGAATTGGCTGAAAGTAAAACTAACAAAGCAAAACGAAACACAGCACCCGTGCCGTGTTTTCCATTTAAGGATGAGGAAAGGACAAGGCTACACCTGGAGATGACAAACCCAGCCAGCTCTAAATCAGTTCCCTCTAAAAAGTCAGCGGAGTCCATTTGACCAGGCTCGAGTCCACCTGTAAGACGCACAGGCCTAAGATAACTTCTCCTGTTCCAGTACACAGAACATAGACAAACTCACAGCGCTTAGAGGACAATTCACTCTTGTCCCATCTCAGCTCCGTGTACCAGAATCAGAAGACACGGGTTGGAGCAGATGCCTGATCTTCTAGAGTACAAGAAACAGCAGAAGAGGATGAACACATGTGCCCAGTCTAAAGCAGCCAGTCAAGGAAATGTTGTTGAGATCACACATTTAGTCTTTAAAAATTCAAGTAAGCTTTATAATTCTAAACTAGAACCAATTGGCTTTTTAAAATATGCTTTGTCAATTACCAGCTAAATATTAAACATTTCCCCTATATCTTTACATCAGAAGAATTCTCTGTCATTGTCCATCATTACCCGGCCAACAGTCACCTCGGTATGTGGCACAGACTATGGAAGAGGGAGGATGACACCCTCGGCCACCACACCCACTCCAAACTCAGCTTTCTAGGAAGACCGACAGCCCAACGCGGAACAGCCTAAGGACAAGAGAGGAAGAGGCTCCGGCTTGCCAGAGGGGCAGCAGTCCTTTCTGACAAGTTCAGCACCATCGGAGAAGGCCCGCAGTCAAGTTGCTTGGAACTCCAGCCTCACATACACCCTCTCCAACCACTCACCCGTATCCGGCGCATGGCAGCCACAATTTCCACTCTGCTGTTGGGTCTCGGCACATCCAGGCTTCCTACGTACTGTGAGAAAGAAAGAAACACACGTTGAGAAGGGAGAGGGCAAGGGTTCCTCATCGCAGAATGTGAGTGCTCTTTTGTTTGTGCGTTTGGCTTTGGGTGTTGGTTCTTTGGAGACAGCATCTCACTAGGTAACCCCAGCTAGCCTTGAACTCATGGCGATTCTCCTGTCTCAGACTCACTTGGGGATGAGCCACTTGTCTTGCTCTTCAGTACTTCGGGGCTCTGGAAGTCACCGAGCTCATCTCCCTGTTCTTCAGATGAGGAAATTAAAAGCTAAAAGGTGTTTGAGATCGTTTCTAAAATTACAAAAACCAACTTAACCAGAAATTACTGTTTCCTTTTTTATCTTGCTTTTAATCAGAGAGGTAGCAGAATACCCCGATTAACCAAGCAAGCTTCAGAATCAGAAAATCTTCTACTATTATTCTCTCGGCAAACCACTTTGCCTTTCTTTCTCTCAATTTCCCCATCTGTAAGATCAAATGAATTAAAACCTATTACACAAAAGTACTTGGCAAACATTAATGCACTTTTAAGAAGAAAGGATTGCCTACTTTTTTAATTACTGGAACTGTTAGCCCTGAATATACTGGAGTCTTCATATATTTGAATAAATCCCTGATTAGGGGAAAAAGAATTGACTAGATTTTTTTAAATTAGAAATTCAACCTAATTATACTTTTAAATTATTGTCAAAGCCAAATTACATGCAGGTTAATGTTTAATATGTGAGTACTTTCCTCTTGTAAACTATGCAAATAATGTAGAAATATGCAAACCAAAAGAACTGGATTGTTTTGCTTTTGTTTGGGGGGCTGATTTTTTGAGACAGGGCCTCAGAAGGTAGTTCAGCCTGGCCCTGAACTCACTGTGTAGCTCAGGGACTCAGGGGCATCCACCACCACACTCAGCTCAGTTTTAGTTTACAACTTGGGCATCTTTGTGGGCCATTGTAGACAGGTCTATACCCAGCCTGTGAAACCTCCCTCGTTAGGGACACTTAACATTACATTGCTCACTATGCTGCTATAGATGGCCTTCTCTATTTTCAGTTCACCCAAGCTGCTCTTTATGTTGGATTCCTAGAAGTAAGGTTCCAAATCAAAAGTGCAGATAACTCCTGATATCTCTTCTTACGAGGATAAAAGAAAAAAGAGAACAACCCAACACTCATTAAGCATAGAGGATGATGGTTCCTTCATACACATCAGCCTGTTGTGTTCTCACCCACAGGAGTTTGCTTTTCCTGTCTACCCATGAACTACATATGACAGAATGAGACAGTCACTAAATTAACAGTCCCAGAGTAATTTAGAGTCTACTCACACCAAGGACTACATCAATGGGAAGAGGTAAGAATGGGACGATCATAAGGGCAGGAAAGGTATTTCCTGTGGTTACAGGAAAGCAAAGATTTTCCCAAAATGTGGAGTGAGGGCCTGACCCCAGTGAGGAGGGCTTCGGCCCTAAACCCTCCAACAGGGTTCACCTAGTGCTGAGATCAGTCTGTGCTAGAGAAGCAATTCCAAGCAGCCTGTGTTTGTCTCTGGGGTGATGGCCCCACCACAGCATACAGGAAACAGCCTGCTATTGAGAAAAGTCTTGATAGTGGACAAGGTGAATAAGCAGATCTAGCAGTAACATCAGACTTCATTTGGGACCCACCAGCAGCAGCCCTGCTGGGTCAGCGCAGGCTATCAATACGTCGGTGACCTATATAGCCTGGAAAGTCAGGAGGCCCAGGCCGTGACTGCCCAACTGGAAAGGCCTCTGTCCCAGGGGCAGTTGCTGGGCTCACTCTCCCACACACTGCACCACACTGCGCTCAGCTCAGAGCAGCCAGGAGCCTTGAGGGGCCAGGGCCTCAGCACCCAGCCTGGTCCCCTGTTACAGCGAAGCACCAACAGCACACCAGCTGGTCATGTGCACATACACCACATCTCCCCACAGACAGGACTCACTTGTGTGAGTCACCTTATGTACCACACGCTTCCCTCATCCTGCACATGGTGAACATATCGCACTCACCCCATGCACTTCTTTCTTCCTGTCTTCCTCCCCAGTCACCCCAGCACAGTCAGGTATCTGCCCTTCCAGGAGTCCATCTGTAACCCCGCTCCACCACACTGCACTTTGGGGGCTTCCAAAGAGGCTGAAAGATCATGCGCAATAGAATTCAGGTCTGTAACTCTGAGACAAGAACTAACTATCCACATTACCATCGTGAATAAAAATATAACCACAATGCCAAGGAAGACAAGAAAAAGCAGAAAGCCAATTCCTGAGGCCAAAACCAGAGGGTGAGACAGTGAATACACCTTTCTATACACGAGTATCATCACCACAAAAAAGGACTCACATTACACCTCCATAACTAGTGTCCGTCTGTCCCTATGCCTCTATCTTGAGGAAAATGTGAGAGATTTAATCATCTCCGCTCCCAGAAGGATAGTCCGTACAACTGTTCACCCTCAGAGGTCAGGCTTGATGTCTCTTCCGAGATAAAGCACACCTAACCTGGCTGCCTATTTCCAGACCTGAACCTCTCCCATTTCTGAGCTAGCGACCTTCAGAGACAGAGGTGTCCGTCACTTCACATAAAGATGGGGCAAAACCAATGCCATGCCTTCAAAGGCACAAGTAGGTTACTGCTCAGAAATGGCTTTGCTTTTACAGCCTCTTCCGCAGACACAGAGCTCTAAGAGCTCCTAGAACAAGCAAGGTCAGGGGTCAAATGCCTGGGAGTTGAGAGAAATAACTGGCACAGTACGAACTCATGCTCTCCTCTCTCCACCCCCACAGCACATTCTTCCTTCCTTCTTCTAAGTAACAGCTCATTAGCAACGGGGACCAGTGCTCAGTTCTCCCCACACGCATCTCCACCCTCTGTCTGCACCACTGCCACCTGACCCCAGAGAACCTTCCTGTCTCCCATCATCTGCCCAGTGTCCTCCTCCTTGGTTCCCTCACTGCTCCATGGCGTTTTCCAAACCATTCTCTCCAAGGCTGCCTGAGGGATCTCCTGAAAACGCCAGTCAGACCACCTCATCATCTTGCTTAAGAACCGTCCTTGTTGCTCCCATCTGCGCTAAAGACGGCATCAGAATCTTCAGCAAGGCCTGCACGGCCGGCACGGTCCAGCTGCTTCATGCCAGTGGCCACTCCCACCCTCAGAAGTTTCTCCAATACGCCTTGTCTCCCCACACCCAACGGCTTCTCCATGTGCGCTTCCCTGTGCACAGAACAGGCCCGCTCTATTTCCCCTAATGTGTATCAACCTCCACTTCCGCTCGCTGCCTTCCGGGGAGGGGGACACGCCCACAGCAAGGACTCCTTGGACGCTCAGTCTCTCTCACAGTGTCAACACACAACCAAACAGGGCTGTACCACATCCAGCACAAGTCCAGCCACAAAAGAGACGCCCGAAACGTATCTGATTCATTGGAATCCTCTAAGAATATTCAGAGGAAACTCTACTCCAAAGAGGAGCAAAAGGAGAGGCGTAAGGTGTGGATTCTGTCTGGCCTTTGGCCCCGGCAGGCTCAGCCTCCTCCTGCTGGGCTCCGCCATGCTTTGTGCAGTCCTGTCAGGACTGCAGAGATGTACCTGCCTGTTAGGCAGGTTCAAACTGGACGGAAGCCGGGAGCTCGTAGAGTGGCACATGCCGCTCCCGGCTCATCAGGGGACAATGAAAGCTTTCTGTGGGTGAATCCTTAATCACCTGGTGTTCTGTAAGACAGCTCCGGCACTCCAAGAACACTGGCTGTGAGACAGCACTCGGGGCCTCTGCTCAGAATATCTACCGCAGAGCTGAAGCAGGGCAGTAAGGTCAGAGAGTTTTTTAAATGCCAGGGCATATGAGATTTTCATTATTATTTAGAATGTATAAAAGTTGCAAAGTGAATAGGGTGAAGGGGGAAAAATAATGAGATTATAACAAAAAAGAAAGGAAACAAAGTTTATGTATATAGGGGGGTTGGTCGAGTGAGTAGGGCTACAGGAAAAAATGAGAATTAAGTTCTATCTTGTACTGGTACAAATCCCCATTGTGGAGTGCAATCATGATGTGTATATGTAATGTACCAATAAAGATTTCGATTTTAATAAAAGATGCAAAATGGTTAATGAAGATAGGAGGTTAGTAGTTCTGTTTTTGGCTTCATTTCGGGTATTAACTGCATAGAGGATTAACTGACAGGCGGCAAAGAAATTTTACAGGTTTCTGGACAATGTCAGCCTGAGTACCAGCTGAAGCTCAGCACTGTGTTCTCATTTGGCTTGTATCCACCCTGTTTTCCAGAGATTACCCTGTGAAGACGGCCATACACTGAACTGTGTGCCTCCCGGTATGTGAACTGTCACACAAAAGGCAGGAAGAACCACTTGAATAGTCACCAGGAGCACACAGTCACCACCCGCGGACTTCTGTGACTGTCCACGTCACTTTCCTCTGGGGACTCCCTTTATTTGCACGCTTCTGTTAGAGGTTTCCAGAGACAAGGTGACTATCTAGATAACAAGCAAAGGGAAATGCCTTGACGATTCTGCTTGCAATAAGGCTGGAGTAGTGGATGTCTGACTCAGCCTCTTACAAACAACAGACATAAACTCTGAACATGGTATAAAAAGTAACTTGGGGTAGAATGTAGGATGCAAAGAATAAATGTGCTAGAAACTACCAATGTTAACAACAGTGGATCAACAGTGGGTCATCAACTACAACACACGTATTATCACATCAATGTCACAGCAGAGGAAAGGGGAGGGAGAAGACCACTCTCCCTCCGTGCTTGCCACTTAATTCTTCTGTAAACCTAAAGTAATAGTAATATCTTTGAATGTCCTAGAGAGGGCAAAACTGGGCAGGAAGAGCAGATGATTGATCGACTCTGGAAAGAAAGGAAGGGCACTAAATGAGACTTGTGTTGTTGCCCGGAAGCATGATTCCCCGAAGGGCAGTGCACTGGACGGAGTTCAGGCAGAAAAACAGCTCTGATGGCCTGGGGAATCAGACACCAAACTGGGACAGTCCAAGGGACTTGAAAGTGAGGGCAGAAATCCTCAAGCACAGCCTCGACAGGATGGGGACAGACAGCGGAAGTCTTGCCCTGAGTACTCAGGATATGGAGGATCCGGAAACTGAACTGTGCATCAGACATTCAAGGAGGCAGAAGAGAGCAGCTGGAAGAACAAGGAAGCTGAGTGGGGATCTTAGCTTCTCCTGCCTCAGAGAAGGCAGACTCGGGATTCAAGAGCACCCAAGTTAGCTCTCGTTAAGAACAAAAACCCAGGATGGTATCATAGCACTGGAATCCCAGCACTCTAGGAAGCTGAGGCAGGAACGTTGCAAGTTTGAGCACAGCCTGAGCAACTTAGCCAGACCCTGTCTTAAAATAAAAATGGGCTGGAATGTGGGTTAGTGTGCAGGTCCTGTGTTCAATCCCCACAACTACAGGATGAAGATGAGGATGAGGACAAGGATGAAGGCCACAGCGAGGAAGAGGAGAAGCAGGAGCAGGAGGAGGAGGAAGAAAGGAGGCGGAGGGGCAGGTGCCCTGGGAGGGACATCATATGAAGGTCCCTGGAGCTGCTGCAGCCTCGGCTCTTACGCCGCCGCTCAGTTCTTCGGTCTCCCCTGCCCCGCAGCATCTGTCACATGAGAGGCAGGAGTAGCCTCCTCCCTCACAGAGCACAGGAGCCCAAAGCAGTCGCCAGACAGCAAGAGAAGGTGCCAGGTCTCCTGAAGCTCCATCTTCTTTACTCTTCCCTAGTCTCTCCCTTAGGGATCCCACACTAGGTCTGGTCTCTATTCCATACACCACCCACCTTCTCACAGCCACCTGATGTCCTGGCCACCTCGTGTCTTTTCTCCAACAAGTATTGAAAACTAAAGCAAAAACCCGACAGACTGCTTATGTCTAGAAGTCACCAGCTGTGATGACATACCCGTATCAGTAATGCGTCTTTTCACCAATGCTCTCCACTCCCACCTTCCAGACCTATGAGGAGTCACAGACTCAAATCCAGAAGACACTGGGGGATTTACACTGAAGGTTATTTACAAAAGAAGGACTTCTTAAAAAGAATGTACAGTATGAAGCTAGGCGTAGTGATATATACCTGTGATCCCAGCTCTCTGGGCAAAAGAATCTCAAGTTTGAGCCCAGCCTGGTAACTTAATGTCTCAAAATGGGAAAGAAAAAAAGAAAAAGAGTGATGGGGATGCAGCTTAGGGCAAAGGGTTCAGTCCTCAGTAATACGGATGGATGGATGGATGGATGGGTGGATGGGTGGATGGGTGGATGGGTGGATGGGTGGGTAGGTGGGTG
>PVIR01035350.1:0-16540 GCA_004026965.1 Petromus typicus | reverse complement strand
GGATCAAGTGCTGCCAGTTGGCCTTGGCAGGTTAACTGTGAAAGGACAAGGAGTAGAGGTGGACAGGACTGAGGGGAACATCTTGAAAACCTCGTATGAGAAAAGCTAAGCTTGAGAAATAGCGATTCTGCTCAGTGGCACCGCACCTGCCTTGCAGGTGCAAGGTCTTGAGTTCAATCCCTGGTGTTGAAAAAAAAAAACAGCTAAGCTTGAAGTAAAGAAGAAGCAAATGGATTTTGCAGGGTTGGGAGAGTAATTCTACAAGATAATATGGAGGTTTTTAGATTGTAATTCACAGGTAGAACACAGTTTATACACACAGATTGTGCCCCATCCCAATTGATAGGGAGGATTCATAGAATGATATGCAGCCTTAGTGCATTTAATATGCTCTAATAGTCCACCCAGCATTTTCTTATCCAAGTCTATTATATCTTGCCATCTATTCACATCTGTTATATTAAAATAATATTTATAGCTGGAGGTGGTAGCATAGGCGTTTAATCCTGGTACTCTGACAGGCTGAGGCCAGAGGAACACAGGTTGGAGCTCAGCACAGGCAAGTTCATGACTTAGTAAGAGCCTGCCTCAAAAAACAAAAGGCTAGGATGTAGCTCAGTGTGAAGGCCCTAGGTTCAGTGCCCTGTTCGGCAAGAAAAAAAAAAAAATTATAATGAACTAAGTTTATTTTACAATGTAATGAATTACCAAAACATATTCTTGTAGCAAAGGACATTTTTCGAGTATGTGAGCTGAACCACATTTGAGAGGTGCAGTAGGAGGACTCGTTAATTAGAGGGGAAATAGACTGGATGAGCTCTCTGATTTCTTCCAATGCTCGAGTTGCAGTAAGGTTACATAACTCTTACAGCCTGAGGCAGCCTGGCTGTGAGAAGTCAAGCTGCGAGCTGCAGAATAAAGGGCTGATAGGGAAACCCTGTTGACATGAAGACACGTACGACAGCTGTATGAGGGTAACAGACTGAGGGTAACAGACTGAGCATGGACCAAGCCCTCCGTGGGCTCCAGGTTTTGGATCCTACTCAGGGAAGAGCGCACGGAGAACCTGGCGTGGTTCCAGCGATGCCTAACAAAGACTGTTAAGTGGTGGGGAACGGGAAGAATGAACTGGGTTAAGTAATCCAGAGAAAACGGAATGAACTGGGTTAAGTAATCTGGAGAAAATAAGAAGAAAATGATCTGAAGCAAGCATATGAAAGCAGATTATCTGAGGAAGGGTGAAGCACTATTCAGGCTCCCAGGAAGACAAGACAAAAGAAAATGTTTCACATAGAAGCCTTTCAGGCTAGGCATTTGAAATATTCATGAAGAGGAATTCTGTGGCCTTTTTTCTAGAGGTTTCTTCTCATTCTTCTCCTCCTCCTCCTTCTTCTTCTTATTCTTCTTCTTCCTCCTCCTCCTCCTCCTCCTCCTCCTTCTCCTTCTCCTTCTCCTTCTTCTTCTTCTTCTATTCATGTGATGTGGACTGAAATATTTTTAGATTCATTTGAATTCTACGCAGGTGAAGAATTGTTCGAGGAAGTGTGTGCTTGGCTGCTTTTTGATCACTCTCTTCTAATCAGACATGCCACTTTCATGGCTTTTGAAATACCGGGCTCCTCCATTATCCCTTATGTCCGCCTTGCCCATCCTGTTCGACCCGTCTCTCCAGCATGGATATTGTTGGGAGTTCTCTGTCTTCCGTGGATGGTCTCATGGTCTTAAATGTGCTCAGTTGAAAGCTCACGAATATGCTGATGATTCAGCAATGACATTCTGTCCAACTCCTGTGGGACTTCTCAGCAGCATGTCCCAGGACTTTTCACATTCAACACACTCCTAACAGCTGTTTCTCTTTCCCTGTCTCCTCTTCCTACTCCTTATTTTGCTTTAGATGGTGGTATTAGCGTTTGTTTTATCAACCAGAAATCCCTAAGTCCTTTATCTCATGCTTTCTTTATCTTATCAATTCCCAAGTCTTGGGCTTTTGTGCTAGGATGATTTCTGGAATTATTTCCTTTTCTCTATCCTCACAACCATTTTTCTCAATATCTTTTGTCTAGATTATTGCAACGATCTCTTAACTGGTTTCTTTCCCATTTTCCCTGTTTTGACATTTATACATCTATCTTCCTCAGCTTTTAGAAACCTCTGTTTGAAGTGCCTGTTTGGGGCAGGTTCTCTCTCAGTGTCACATCCTACATTTTCACATGACCCTTAGAGAATCAAGTTCAATGTCTTTAATGTCACTGCAAAGCCAAGTCCTGAGCAGCCAGCTTCTCAATTCTTTGGTCCTCGATGAAGTAATTTAGTCAAGGTGCACGGGGGCCACGCAGAAGTACAGGTAGGATGTATTGTAATGTGGGCACAGAGTTATACCTTCAGATGAGAAAGCGAGAAGCATCACAAAGACATTTATGCCAAGTGCCAGATACAAAAGGTACCCCTGGGCTTCAGGGAACTAGGGTAACACTGGTACTTAGTAACATTTAACTGGGGTGCTCTTTGGAACTGAAGACTATCACCCTGTCCTTTTCAGATAGCTCATGGTACCTCAGAAGCTTAATTCTGTAGCACATTTAAGGAAGAAATGTACAAAAGATAAATTTTTCATTTCTCCAAGCCCAAGACAAGAGGGCATTTAAATGACATTTATTTTCCTGATACTAGGCTCTGGCAGCCTGAAACACTGTATGTCTTGTTGGGAAGTATATAGTCAGCTGGCCAGGTCTCAGAGGGTGTATGCACCCTGGGTAACTTGCAAATGTCCTTGTGCTTCGGGGCATTGCTCTAAGTTAGCGACCTAACAAATGACTGTAATCTCTACTATACAGTGACATCTTTGTTTCTTTATGTAACTAGCAGAGCATGCTATGTGGACCCCTCTCTACTTTGTCCCTGAGGTCAGCTAATGTCTGAGTACCTCTTTAACATCTAACATGGAAGGAACTTTTCGCAATCTAGTCTCTGCTGTTCCTCCCCAGTCTTTCCTTTTTCTCTGACTAATTTTCAGCAAAATTAACACGTTTGTTGGGGCGAGGGAGTTAGCTCAGTGGTTCCAGTGCCTGTCTTGCAAGCGCAAGGGCCCAGGTTCGAGTCCCGGAAACCACATAACAATACTGGGCTTGGAGACTCATGCCCAGCAGCAACCAGTACCACATACCACAGTGCGGGGCGTGGTGGCTCACGCCTGTAATCCCAGCGCTCGGGAGGCAGAGGCAGGAGGATTGCTGTGATATGAGTTGGAGGCTGAGCTCAGGGCCAGCCTGAACCACAAAGTGAGACCCTGTCTCAAAAAACCTAAAAAAAAAAAAAAAAAAAAAAAAAACCAAAAAACCAAAACTAACATGTTTGCATGTGCTCGCACAAAAGAGATGTATTTTTCCATCTGGGACTCTGGAAGGTGAATATCCACAGGCCAACCTAGTAAACGCTGCCCAGACTTTTCAGATTTCACGAAGGTGCTCATTAGGCCAAGAGGTCTTCTTTGAATAACTTTCTCTTTCTCACCCTTTACCTCTTTTCCCACTCTGCTTCAGTAACTCTCCATGGATGGTGAGGTCCTTGGTGCATGGAATAGATTTTTTATTAGTTATTTCTACAGCTAGCACAATTTATAACACTCAATATGTGCTCAATAAACCATCCATTGAATAAATGCAACTTGGGCTCATTATCTTACCAGAAAATACGTGGAAAGAACTGTTGAGATAAACACATTAATCTTTTTAGTTCATTTTGTGAATCTGTGCTATTTATGTCTAAAGCAATATCAATGATTATTATCTGTCTAACTTCCCACTTTTTATTTGTGATCCTTATGCCTATGATGCATAAGGCCTGAATCATGCATCACACCTGACCTGTATTTCCAGACCTTTCATTGTTTTATTTTGAGACAAAATCACACCAAGTTGCTCAGGTTGGCTTTGAACTTTCTCTCCTCTTGCCTCAGCCTCCTGAGTGGCTGGAATTATAGTTGTGCCTCTTTAGGTGTGACTTGAATTTTCAGTATTAATGATTCCAGATGCAGTTCACTATCAATGAAATTGAAATTTCCTGACCTATACATTGGCAATTGATTTTGATTAAATTCTTTTTGTACTTAGAGTTCACATTTCCTTCATTCCATGAACAGTTCAATCAATACAGGGACAAGCAGTCATGGTTGATTGATCTATTTCCCTTTTGGCTTCTGTCTCTCTCTGTTTGGTTTTTATATACCCAGAAGTCCAGAGAGGAAAGCAGTTATAGCACAGATCCTCACTGCAGTTGGTTAAATTCAGATCTGAAGAAATGCTTGTCTCTGCCACACCTAAGCCTCCAGGGTTCCTTTACAGAGAGTCCACTTATTTATTTTACTAAGATACGTTAAGTCTAACAGAATACCTTCAGTATAGCAAACAGGGAAATCTCTCTCTTAGAGGGACTTCTTCATGTATTGTCACAATTGTATGTTAGCACAGTGTTAGTTGAATTTTGTTTCTTGTTTCTGGGTTTGTTATTATGATGTAATGATCAGTCTTATATTTGTAGTCTGTGTATTGAAATGCAATTTTGGCACTGTTTGATGTATTATTATTATTATTAATTACTGCTTTCTAGATGATGTCTTCAGATTCTATCAATTGCTTTATTTTTCTGTGTTTACCATCAGCTACAATTGTTGTCTTTGAAAAGCTTTTGATTGTAATTTATTTTTTTCTAATGACCTTGACAATCAAGTCAGGTGCAACATCTTTCATGCATTAAGCGCACTGTCCTGTGTGCTGTCTCGTGAAAGCGAGGCAGCTGAACTTTAGGAAGCCATTTCCATTGTCGGCTTTGGGTCCTGTTACTGTGACCTCCATAGTTTGCCTCCTACCCTAGGGCTGTTCATTCTGAGTATTTAGAGTGCTAGTTTCTTTGCAGACATTCATTTTAAAGTCAAGCAATGTTAATTTTTCGCTTTCGTCTCTGAAGTGATACTCTGAAATACAGATTCAGAGAGGTAACTCATGATTTTGTTTTAATATTCATGTGATATGTATGACTCTGACTAGGTCTCTAATTGCATTGTGTAAGTAAACTCACCAGAGTTGATATTGCAAATGTTCTCTTTTTAATCTTGCACTCTGACCTGAAACAACTGAAAATGTTTTTTCTCCCTGAGTACTTCTATTT
Organism: Petromus typicus; assembly: GCA_004026965.1. Classification (NCBI taxonomy): domain Eukaryota; kingdom Metazoa; phylum Chordata; class Mammalia; order Rodentia; family Petromuridae; genus Petromus; species Petromus typicus. Next base: position 11,377 of record PVIR01035350.1, on the reverse strand, counting down.
TATTTTAATATGCACCTTGCAGAAGCTGAGATGGAACATGTCTCTCATAAGGCTAGTATCCTTTAGTATGCTCTGTCTTGACAGTGCATCATTTTTCCCAGAGGAAGGAAATTCATCCTCTCACCACGCTGCACGTGTTGACTTGCTCAAATCTCTGCCTGCATATTTCCTCCAGGTCTTGGAAAGGGAGCATTTGTCCATTTCGCTCCCTCAGCAGGGAGCGAGGCCTGCTGGGAGCTTCCACCCAGCAGGAGCTTTCTGCCTCCCTGGGCCTGCTGAGGCGGAGCAGCCAAAGTAGGCCAAGGAGAGCGCTTCCCTCCCCTCTGTTCCTCTTCTTCTTCGTGCTCATAATGGGAGCCAAAAGCACCCTTGCCAGGCCTTGCAGGCTTATTTGGACCTATTTATATTTTTCTTTCTTGTCCCTTAAGGAAGCAGAGAGCCAGCGCACAGCGTTCGAGTGATATCAAACAGCTGGACACAGCACCCTGGAGGAATGAGTCATCCATCCGCCTCCTTCGCAGAAGCCACATCGGTCATACCAGTGTTCTGCAAGCAAGGGCGGTTTCTTGTAAAGGTGCTTCCCTGGACTCTTTTTTTGTTTACTCAGTTTTGTTTTTCTTAAGTCTATGTTTTGGAAAAAAAGATTATTTCAACTCTATGCATGTCCCTTTCTTTGAATTTGTTTTTCGATGAAAGTGAATACTCATAATTTTCCTTTCTTGATACGCTACTCATCTAGAAATCTGAATTTAAATACAAAGAAGCGAATTATAATTACTATGTCATTAAGTGATCTGTGGAATAAAATGTATAGTTACAAAACGAAGCAGCTTGTGATGTTTCAGTGCCATCAATATCTGGCTTTGTATATTTCAAAAAGTGCTCACTTTTCATCTGTCAACCTTCAGTCTTCCAATGCCTCCACTTTCAGAGTTTCTAGGAATTGGAGCTCTTTTTAAAAAGCAACATAATCTAGCGTTTTTTTTTTTTTGTCCTGCCCATGTAGTTTTCTGCTTGTCTAGTGCTACCCTCTGGTGACCATTTCTTGAATTACATGCCATAGAGTTTTTGCCATTTTAGCTTGAGGGGAATAAATGGAATTAGTAATTTGTAAGATGTATGAAATACATTTGGCTTTGTTTATATTTGCTTCCAGATGTTAATAAAACTATCAAGCTGGAAAAAATTTCTTTCTGGGAGATTACTGGGTAAAAGATACTAGAACTTATTCAGGCTCCCAGGAAGCAGTCTTGACACCCACCGCAGGCCCGATGGACTTCTTTTTGGATTGAAAAGAGGCAGCAGAAACAAGGTTAGCCCAAGAAACAAAGCATTTCTTTATAACTTGTTCCTTCTTTTTTAGATGTCATCCTTGAGCATTCTGTCTTTCTGTCAGGCCGTGGTCAGTCATCTTGTGGAGTTAATAGAGAACACTATTCCTTCCATCTCTTTGTGATGATAGAAAGAAATAGAGGAGGAAGAAAATCATTTTTCTTTGATATCTGATTCTTATCAGTAAATTCTGGAGCTACATAGACTTTTTAAAAAAATTCTCATCTGATTGATGTCTATTACTTGCAGTATAGTGAATGTTCCTGGGAGTTACTGGAATGAATGTTCACTAGGGCTTGGTGAGTGACAGGAACAGAAAAATGGGTCCAGAGTCACCGCTGCTTGGATCTGGAGAGGGATTTGTTGTTCAATATTATCATACAGCGACTTTCTGCATGTGTGTAAGAAGACAGAGGAAAGGTATAGCATATGCGTCTACTTCCTTTGTGCCATGAGGTTGTATCAGTGTAATTTGTTCTCGTAGAAACTTGTTCATGTGGAAGATATTGTTTTCATTTAGAGATAGAGTAACTGTGGAAAGGAGTGGCTTCACAAGGCCACAGCTTTAAAGGGAAATCTAAGATGGCCCAGGTACGAGGTCCTTCTAGAACTCCGTGAGCTTGCTGTGCAAGACCATAAAGATGAGAGGAGGTGAATGGTTAGAGAAGAGACTCTGTTGATCGAATGAATTCTGGGCCATGTTGCAAGCTTGATCTACTGTTTTTCCAACATCATTTTGCTCTGATTCTAATACAGACGGAGATAGGAAAGGAATGGCCGAGTGGGAGAGGAGGGTGCAGTGTACAGCTTCTCACTGTATCTGAACGATTCTGTAACCTACTAGGCTGGGCCTGGTAATGACCCACCTGCTAATTTTATCAAATTTCTTTTGCCTGGACATAAGATAAAGGGTCTCCCTAACAAAGAATGTACCAGCTGGGGTTTCTTAATCCAATATGCATGGTTGTACAGTGGTAGGAGCGCCATGGAAACTGCTGCTTACTCTTTGCTTTGCATAAGAGAAGCAGCATGGAGAATTCTGGAAGCACTAGCAGGACATACCTTTCCAACTTTTGAATATGTCTGTCTGCACAGGGAGAGAGTGGCACAGGACGGAAGGGCTGTCACCTCTTTACGAATTCTTTTCCTTTTGAATATGGTAGCATGTGATGGCCCTTGTGAAAACTATGTGGTGAGCATAAATGTCTGCTATAGCATTTTTCAAATATTTTTCAAATATTTCATAATTTAAAACATTAAATGGGGCAGGCACTATTCTACTACTTCTCTTTTCTCTATTACAAGGGACACAGTGTAAGAACGCCCTTTTCAAGGACTCCAAGTTTCAGATTGGGATAGAAATCACACCTTGCTGAAACTGCGTAGCCTTGAATATTTTCCAGTCAGAAGCAATATGTCGTCTTCAAGTATCCCGTGGAGTACAGCTTTCCCATTTATTTTCCCAGCACAAGATTCAAAACTACTGCAAGCTAGTACTCAGATTATCAGTGGAGGTCCGTGGGAAGTATTCTTTCCAAAACACAGCCAGAAGGAAAACATAAGATTAGATGAAATCCCCAAATATAGAACAACGGCCTTTCATTACAACCATGAAATTTTGTCAGGTGAATTTCTTAGCATCTGGGTTTTGAAAACCATGATTTTGGGAAAGGCATTAAAATCGAACCTCCAGTGAATAATTCTTCATTCCTTTCTATAACTTAAAGCATCTTCATTTGCCTTGTAGCAACTGATCGTCATCTTTGAGGGGAAACAGAAATAGAAGTAAGGTGACTCACTTAACTACAGGGCCAGTTGGCAACAGAAACGCGGCCTTTCTCTGGGTCCCACTCACTGTCTAGAGCCTCGTTTCCACTCTCTCCGCCCACCAGCCCCAGCTCCGCCCACCAGCCCCCGACCCCTCTCCCACGGCTTCACATGCCTGCTCATGGGACCACGTCCTCTCAGATCCGTCCTTGACACAGACATCCAGCCTCAGCTCTGTCCCTGTGGCTCCGTGTTTGCTGTCTACGCAGAGATTTGCTGCCACGTTCCGAATCTGTGGAAAGGAGAGACAATGCTAGACAGGGCTGTTTCTACCGCTGTGTTGGTGTCCCTGGGCAGCCTTGACACAAGTAATAAACTATTGTAGTGATGGCTATTATTGCAGAACTGCCAGAGACAAGAGGCTGATTGCAATCAGGAGGATGTATTTTAGGTTTTAGATGAACGACAGCTCTACAGACTCCTGTCCAAAGGAAGAGTGATGAGCAACGGGAAGTTCAAGCTTTTATGCATTTGGTCCAAGTGGGTTGGTCTTTCTAGTGATGTACCAAATGAGTGTCCTACAACGACACAAAGGCAGACGGTTTTGTAGTTAAGTCAGTGTCTTGTGAACATATGAGATTAGGGTGTCATAAAGTTTATGTATAGGACGTAGTTGTCCACTTTATCTGTAGCAGAACAAGGAGTTACTGCTTCAATGGGTTGACTTGAGGAGGGCAGGATTGGACCAGCCTGAGAAGAACTTGTTTTTCTTTACATTTTGCTTCATTATAACTAGAATGATACTTAAGAGTTTTTGTGGAATATATGGAGGAAAATATATGGAATATATGGAGCTGTCGTGGTGGCTGCTTGTGGGACACAGTGAGCAGCACTGAGTTCGTGACTTCTGTAAAGTGGGAGAGTTTTCCCCATCAGGGGCTGCTTCACCCCAGATTCATCACTTGGCGTCAAGTTCCTTCAGTCGTTCAGTCCTAGGTTGGGGACATCCAGGCAGAGGCAGGGAAGCAGGGGAGTGCGGAGCAGAGCACAGTGACTCGGGCTGTGAGGGTTGTGATCTACATTTGTTTCCATAGTTTAACATTTTTCTTAGTTAATAAACTAAATGTTACTCCACATGGGTGTCCAACTGTTTGGCCTGCTTACAGCACCCTGAGTGAAGAGGCATTGTCATTGGCTGTATCTAAAGTGTAGACTATAGTTAATGTGTATACATAACAAAACATTGAAAAAGGTTTTCCATTATAACATCGGCAGGACTTGGGCTGAGAGTTGGACACACTTGTTAGAGGGTTAGCAAAATACGAAAGGTGATGATACTATTCTTGAGATACTTACTGAATGAAAGGTCTCTACATAAAGCCCGATCTTGGAAAAGTTGCAGAGTGAGAAGGGCAGTTCCCCCCGCCACCCCGTAGATTAGCACTGAAGCATACAGAAGGGAAAGGGGTAGACAGTGAAAAGTATCAAGGGCAGAAATCAGAACAGAGCAGAGTCTGGATACGGTTTATAGTTCCATAGGCACTATTCAGAGATCATTTTGTCTGATTCCCTTTCATGTTTGAATATGATCCTGCATTATGATAATCTCTTCAGGTGTGTTTGTGTGAGAACAATAATAAGGTGGGCCGAATGCACAGTTTTCCTCAAGCTTCTTTTACCTACAATGAACAGATAAGGCAGAGTCTCCTCACTCCTGAGGGATACTTATTCCTACCGGGCCAGGGCAGTGAAGCACAGAAGGGTGTCATGAAAAGCGCTGACTCCATGGTTTCCTGCTTCATTGATCCCTGGATTGGATGTTGGTATAACATATTTGAGGACCAGTGCAGTAAGTATGAGTCTCATGGAATTTGGCAGCTTCCACTCTTGGACTTCGAGTTTCAAGGTCTTCCTCTCTGATGGCAGAGAGATGGGAAATGATGCAAAACACAGGGCAATACTTCTTAATCTGGTCTGACCTACAGGCTCCTGTGGGGAGGTCTAAGGAAAGCTATGGACATTTTTGTGTGTGTGCGTAGGAAAATTTTATTAAGAAAGAAAGCTTCTGCCTAAGAGAGGCAGGTGGGGGAGCCTGGCAAGGTGGGTAACTCCCACTATGGGTATTTTTGCAAAAATAAGCAAATAAACAAAACTATAGGTGGATACAGACAAGAACTTTTGTTTTGTTATTCTGAAACTCATCACCTTCAGATTTGAACCCCAAGTCAGGGAGAAATCTTGTCTCTTACCCCTTAGAACTGATTGGCTCTTGGTTCTTATTATCCTGGGAGGTCATGAACGACAGGGGATGAATTTAGGTGGTTACGGGAAGGCACTTAATTCAGGTGCTTAATTTTACTTTAGTTTTTGTCCATCTTCTCTGAAACATACACCGGGGAGGAAATTTCCTTTGAGATTTTGGAAGACAAACTAAAAATATTCTTTTTGCGGAGCTGGGGATGTAACTTGGTGATAGAATGCCTGCTTCTTATGTGCAAGGTCCTAGGTTCAATCCTTAGCATTGCCAAAGCCAAACAAAGAACCTCTCATTACATCAGTATCTTAATGTGTGATGATGTTTCTGCTGTGAAAGCACAAAATACAGGGTGTTAAAGTTGGCTTATTATTGCTGCCTTCAGCCTGGCCCATTCTGTGTAAATTCTGCTATCACCTTAATGGGCCTTGTGTGATGATTTTCTGAAACTGTGACTGTGAAACCCCAACACCACCTCAGGCAGGCCTCCCTTTCCACTACCAGACCATTTAGTTGGCAGAAACTCTCAGAGAACTGGTTATGAACTTACACATCGAAAACATTTCCGGGGCACCGATATTCCCTTTGCTTGTGTGTAGCAGCTCTGAGTTGTCTGAGGGGGCCAACGCTGGGAGGCTCATGAGTACTTGGCTACTTACTGCGGGAGGAGTTTGTCCTCATGCACAAGCTGGCATTTGAGCTCACCTTCTGGGGCCACTTTACTCTTGGAGAAGAACATGCACACGCCAGTGACCATGAGTTGCCAGTCTGCCACATGTGCCTGTGGCCATGAACCAAGCCAACTGGAACCAAGCCGACTGGAGACCCTTATCTTGTTTTTAAATGTTCTGGGCTCATTGGAGGATACCATTTTCTAAACTCTTGAATTTTCTAAATTTTCACTCAAATGGCATCTATAGACAATGAGATAAACTGCTTGGGAAGCCAAATTTCAAGATTTGAAGGCCTGATTGCCTACATCTGTGTAAATTCCAGCACAGAGCTCTGCCAGAGAGGAAATGCTGAGAGTTCAGTGTGGGATGAGGCAGGCAGCTGGGCGGGAGATTAATGTCTCGCCGCTGCCACTCCTCTCTGCCCCTTCTCTTCCCACCACTGTCTCTCCAGCACTTACTCATATTCTCGGTTTTCTCATGAGAGACAAAAGATAGATGTTACGAATGGTTCATTCACTTGAATAAAGGTTTTTAAAAAATTGTAGACAATAATAATTACAAATTTGTATCCTACAACATGGGCGCATGACCACGGCTGAAGGTAGAGAGCTCACACACATACGGGGGTCCCAGATCTAGGATAAGGACTGGGCTGCTGAATAAATCTGAGAGAAGAAAATGACATTCGGCCTCTTCCCTTTGAGGTCCAGCTTCAAGGCTTAGCATCATCAAAATGGCGTAGGGGGTGGGGGCGGGGATTTAGCTCGGTGGTTCCGGTGCCTGCCTTGCAAGTGCAAAGGTCCTGGTCTGGGTGTGGAGACTCACTCCCAGCAGCAATCAGAACCACATACCACAATGCTGGGTGTGGTGTCTCACGCCTGCAATCCCAGCACTCAGGAGGTAGAAGCAGGAGGATTGCTGTGAGTTCAAGGTTGAGCTCAGGGACAGCCTGACCTACAAAAGGGAGACCCTGTCTCAAAACAAAACAAACAAAACCAAAAAAACAGCCTAGAGGGATCCTGAGAAAGGTGATGAAGATTAGAAAGTGAGAGGGAGTTTGACCAGAAGATTGGGTGAGAGAAGAAAATGAGGATGAAGGGAATTCTTGAGTATAACAAGACTGCAGGGATAAACTTCTTTTTGGAAAAGATTAAGGAGAGGACTGGCGGGGAGCAAGGGCTTCCTTCAGCATTTGAGAGGGGTCAGGCTCAGTTTTAACAATATTGTTTTATCTCTCCCAGAACAAGAGGCTTTTCTGAAGGAAGAAGACAGGAAAGAGACTGTGAAATAGACAATGTGACTAGTAGATGTGGCATAGGTCATTCGGTTGGCTGAAGTGAGAGATGCCGGGGCTACACAAAGGAGAATTTATGGCTGGCTAATTCCCTTGGGTCTCTAGGGCTGTTTAAGTAAAGTACTGGGTTCATTACTCTTGCAAGAGCTATCTGTGAAGGCCCCACTATGTTACATCCCTGTGCTGGATACTGGGCAGAAAGCAGGGAATTAGAAAGAGTCGGTGTCCTCCTCTGTGCAGGGGAGGTTTTAGTCAGGACCTCGAGAGATTGGAGATTTTCAGTGTTTCTGGACATGAGATTTTAATGTGGCAAAATGAATCACAGCATTTGTCTTCCTGGAGTGCGGATGATTTGAGAAGGCAAATTTATTCTGAGAGCTAGAAAAACACTAATGCAGGTGGAAGGAGAACTGCCTGGAGACCTGGAAGGTCTGTTCTCTGCTCCCCAGGAGAAAATGAGTTTCCTGTGGGCTTCACCGTATGCCCCTTTGCAAAGCTCAGTTTGTCCATTTATCAGAAGTCTACATTCAAGAAGTACTGCTGGAGAAAAGGAACTTTTGGATAGGAATGTAAAGGCAAAGATCACAAATTCAAGCCCTACCTAGAAGCTTAGTGAGTCCTTGTTTTAAAAATAGAAATGGGCTAAGGATGTAATGTAGAGTACAGCATCCCTAGGCTCAAGCTTTAGTATCCTAAAGCAAAGCAAAGCAAGGCAAAACAAGGAAGAAAGGAAAGAAAGAAGAAAGGAAGGGAAGGAGGGAGGGAGAGAGGGAGAGAGGGAGAGAGAGATGACTGTTCTCCAAGAGCCACAGCCTTGCTGGAGAGGGATCACTCTGAGGGCACATTTTACAGAGATTATTTGTTAAGTGGAGACTGAAGAGGAAAAGATGGATTCAAAGCAAGACAGATTGGAGCCCTTAGTAGAGCTGATGACACTGGAAGGGGCTCTGGAGGACAAGTTGAGTCTAGACAGCCAGTTAAGAGAAGAAATCTGTGGCCTGAGGTTTCACAGATAAAGACAAACATGGAGGTCTAGACAGTGCACTGGAACTTTGTTGTTCCAGAGACTGAATTCAGGGTCTTATGTGTGTTAAGCTGTGTCCGTCTCTTTACCCTTCATCAATTCATGATCTCTGTAGATTCTAGCCCTAGATACTGAATTATGAGTTATAGGACGGGTTTTCTACTTTTGCAAAAAAATTGAGATTTTAGTAGGGATTGTACTGAATTTGTAAATCATTCTGTGTGTGTAGTATTAGCATCTAATAATAAGCTTTCCAATTCATAAAAATGGGATTTTCTTCAACTATAAGACCTTTAGTTTCCATCAGCAACATTTTGTGGGTTTTAGTACACAAGACTTTCACTTTATTGATAATTATTTAGTTTTAGGGACAAATATAATGCAGTGGTTGAGGACAGACACCTGGAGTTTGAGTGCTCAGGTGTGGAGTTTGATTTCATCGTTTCCTAGTACATGACTACCTCAGAGAAGTTACTTACCTGGTTTATGCTGTTGCTGTGTCACTTGCTTACTAGCACATGCTTGCTGTACATGGTGTTTACGTTCATCTGCGGGAGTCATGGTATTCACCTTATCTTGATTCATTTTGTGCACCTCCCCTTCCCTGCCCTCCTCCCTCCTTCCTTCCACCTCTGGATCTCCTTCCCTCATTTTCATTATTATCACTATTAGTATCTTTAGGTCATGTCCATAACATTTACTGTGGGTCGTTAGCACATGTACATCACACCTCTTAGATCTTTTGTGTGTGTGTGTGGTACTGGGAATCAAACTCGGGCCCTTGTGCTTCCAAGGTAGGGGTAGTACCACTCGAGCTAAATCCCTGGACCCATCTTAGATCTTTTTATGCTCATTTCACTCCCCTCTTGTGCTCTGGCCAGCCTGAACTACAAAAGTGAAACCTTGTCTAAAAATAAATAAATAAAATAAATTTTAAAAAATTAGGAAGTGCTTGGAAATTCAAAACAGTGTGTAACACTGGTGGAGAACTCACTGCACGTGGCCCCAGCAGGCCTTTTGTATCACCAAAAGCTCCCAGAGATCCGCCGTCGCTGGTATTTAGTACAAAGTACTCACTATGTTTTATTCTCTTTATAGACCTTTCCACTGTTTTGCCTGGGGGCCACTACTCCACTTTTGTCCACACAGATCCACTTCATCTCTCATTGCTCCATGCCAGTGGCATCCGCTGACTGCTGGCTCTGAAGAACTAGTATCTTTCCTTGAAATGATGCCCACAGACACTTTCTTCCTGTCATATGCGCATTTTCCTCTTCTGCATTTACCATAAATGTAATTGCTTTGGCATCTCTCTCTTGCCTTGGGACTTACTAGAACTACTCATTTCAGAGGGCTGGCTTACATTAGGCAGAGAAAGATGAGACCGTGGAGTACATATTACCGCAGGGCCTGTAGATTTGCACATATTCTGCTCCAAGTAGCATTTTGCTAAAGCCATGCACTGGCACTTAAAGTTAAGTATTGCGAGCGTTATTTGTAAAACATGCCTGGCATCAAAATATGTACTGTTAAAGGTCATTTGCTAAGAACAGGATGATTTTCATAAACTGACATAGAGTAAAACTTGTATAAATAAGAGGCTTTTTTGAGAGGTTAGGACAACCATCTCTTTTCTGACAAAAGGGAAGAAATTAAGATGGTTGTTTCAACCTTCTTCATACTCAACTGGATCCTTCTGGAACCATCAGTTTGTTTCCTAATAGGCACCACCGTCATGCTGTGTGTTCATTCATATTTGAATTGGAGCTTTGAGAAAGTATGTGGTTTATCCAAGATTTTATAATGAGCAGATGGCAGGCAGGTTTTGTATCCATGTCTCTCATTCCTAGTCCTATGTTCTTTACTCCACATGATGGTAATATAATGAATTCACCAGAAAAGTGTCATTTTGGTGATAAATCTGTGGCAAGTGACTTATTGAGCTCAAAGGAATATAGAGACATTAAAGAAGGGTACTCCTTAAATTTAGAAAAGAAAGGATTTTGTCAAAAATCAGATCAGAGTCTGATTTAGGTGGGGACACGAAGCAAGGCAAGAAAAAAATCATCCGAAGACTCAGGAACATTTCAGGGAATGGAGAAGTAATGACAAAGTCCATGAGATTGCCAGTGGAACCTATTATGTTAAGTAGTTCAGCTCCGGAGAGGCCGTGCTTGTACAACAAAGGGCATCGTGTGGGTGGAGAGGAGGAGCCATTTCCTAAGCTTTACATGAGACTCTACATTTTCATCCTAGATTTAAAATAATAACTATCAAGTTCTCTGGAAGAAAATCTAGAAAAAAGCAGAAAAGTGGTGTTTTAACTGGAGCTCTGCATTTCACAGGGAACCCTGCCTTTGTTTCGCAGGTGTACCCCACTCTTCCTGGTCTTGCTTCAGAGAACACTTGTCCTGCCCTCCTGCATTGGCCTTGATGGTCACAAAGCTTGGTCAGTTTGTACCTAAACTTTGTAGAGCAGAGAACAGAGAAGAGTTTGTGTAAGTATTTGAACTCAAGACACCAATTTATTTATTTATTTATTTATTTTGAGACAGGGTTTCACTTTGTAGTTCAGGCTGGCCCTGAGCTCAGCCTCAAACACATCACAGCAATCCTCCTGCCTCTGCCTCCCAAGTGCTGGGATTACAGGCGTGAGCCACCACGCCCGGCACTGTGGTATGTGGTACTGGTTGCTGCTGGGTGTGAGTCTCCACACCTAGTATGGTATGTGGTTACCGGGGATCGAACCCAGGCCCTTGCGCTTGCAAGACAGGTGCCGGAACCACTGAGCTATATCCTTGGCCCCCAATTTCTTTTTTTTTTTAAGCCCAATTTTTTTTCTGAAGGAGAAACTGAGGGAAAGAAACGTTCTATTACAATCCTCTCATGAAAGCACACTTGGGACAGCGGCATGGGCCAGTGAGAATGTGACTGATGACCAGCGTGGCTGAGCAAGGCTTTGAAAGCTAATTTGTGTTTTGGTAAGAGTTACACACACACACACACACACACACACACACACACACACACAC
>PVIR01035349.1:0-16541 GCA_004026965.1 Petromus typicus | reverse complement strand
AGGGGACAATGTTGAGATTGTAACAAAAAAGTAAGGAAACAAATTTTATATATATGGGGGGGTGGTAGGGTGGGTGGGGCTATGGGAAAAAATGAGAATTAAGTTGTGTCTTATACTGGTACAAATCCCCATTATGGAGTGCAATCATGATGTGTATATTTAATGTACCAATAAAGATAATTAAAAAAAAAAAAAAGTACAAGGGCCCAGGTTCAATCCCTGGAAACCACATACAATACTGGGCATGGAGACACATACCCAGCAGCAATCAGTACCACATACCACAATGCTGGGCATTGTGGCTCTTGCCTGTAATCCCAGCAGTCGGGAGGCAGAGGTTGGAGGATTGCTGTGATGTAAGTTTGAGACTGAGCTCAAAGCGAGACCCTATCTCAAAAAAAAAAAAAAAAGTTGAAAGTTATAAAAAAGGAAACAAAGCTTATGTATATAGGGCTGGGGAGCTGTAGGGAGCACAGGAGAAATGGGAAAAAATGAGAATCAAGATGTGCCATGTATTGGTACAAACCTTCAATGTTGAATGTGATCATAATGTATATATAAATTGTAACAATAAAATCAATTTAAAAAAAGAAATTGAACTTCTTCACACCAGCTGAAGTTCCTAATGGAGTTCAAAATAAGATAAGGCTCTACTGCAGGTCCAAGCTCCAGTTCAAATATCTGGCTTCTCAGGGCTGGGTGTAATGGTATTAGAGGTATAGGAGGTGGACAGACACGCTTCATAGAATTGCAAGCCCATTGGGATCAGGAGGAAAGTTACTCTTGTTTGAGCAACAGAAAAATTACTCTTGTTTGAATAGTTCATGAGTGAATGAATAGAAACTCAAATGAATGACAGTGGGCTTCCAAGTGACTTTATGACTAGATCTGCTTATCATGAGCTAGACGTTACCTGATTGAATAATTCACAAGAGGTGGCCAAAGGAGGAATTTCTGTGCAATAGAAACTTGTATCAGTCCTGTGGAACTCCACAAAGCCCAAATTAATGACATGAGCAAGTGGCGAGGCTTTCATTTCCTCCTCAGTTTCCCCCTCAATTCATATCTATGAAGAAGAAAATCTAGTTCAAGGCTGGCTTTAAAAATGGCAGAGTAAGGGGTTTAGCTCAGTGGTTCTGGTGCCTGCCTTGCAAGCAGAAGGTCCCAGATTCAATCCCTGGTAAACAGTTACAACAATGCTGGGCATGGTGGCTCACACCTATAATCCCAATACTTGGGAAGCAGAGGCAGGAAGACTGCTGAGTTGAAGGCTGAGTTCAGGACCAGCCTGAACTACAAAGTAAAACCCTCTCTCAAAATAAATAAATAAATAAATAAATAAATAGATTTTTTAAATGGCAGTACACTGTAATGGATGCAAGCGTATGTGAACTGCTGACATATTACAGCCTCACTCGGGAGTAACATTGAAGGACACTGGTGAAAGAAAATTCTCCTGGAGGTCAGAACTTCAGGCAATACAGAAAACTATTCAATTCATATGGAGAAAAATATGAATATAATTCTTCACCTAAGAAGTGGCAAATTGCCTATCTGAAATAAACAAGACTGGAATTTTTTTTTAAAGCAACACTTTAAAAAAATCCAAAAAGCAAATACATTCTCAATCAGAAAACCACAATTTGGTTCTACCACATCCTGACTATTACAGTATAATTTTCTCTATTATTTAACTTGCTCATTCTCTAGTTCTTGATTATATCCAAAATAACTACTGAAATGAGCACAAGCATACTTTTTTATTTTTTAAGAAAAAACACTAAATGGCAAATGGAATGTTTCATGTCAGATATAGCTGGGATAAGGAATAACACTAGTTCTTTGAAACTGTCTCCTTTTTCCATTAGTGGAATATACATCCCACTTGTTTTAATAAGTTATTTGTTTCACTGTTCTAACAAAACCCAGCTAAATCAAAATCCTTGCATTCTTTGTCTGATTAAAGAATTTTAATATTTTTCATTTTAAAGTCAAGGACAATTTTTTTGGTACATAGTTGTTATATGTAAGACAATTTGTCTTTAAGTAGTGGTAATTATTCTAAAAAATGAATCCTAGTTTTCCCTTCAAGTCAAGCATCTTGTTCAAGTAACCTTCTGTTTAAAAATGAACTCTTGGACCAGGGATTTAGCTCAGTGGTTCTGCTGTATGCCTAGGGAGAGCAAGGTCCTGAGTTCATTCTCTGGTACCTCCAAAAAACCAAAACAACCAAACAAAAAAACCCAAAACCAAATAAAAACAAACTCTTAAGAGACTAACATGTAGTAAGGAGAGCAAGTCAGTAATCACACATCTCCCAACAAAGAAAACTTCTACCCTAGGAGGGCTCATTGATGAGTTCTACCAAACACTATTATACAGAAGAGTAAAGAATGCTGGTACTTCTTAAAGTCTTCTAAATACATATGGAGGAAATAGCTCTGACCTTATTCATGAGGCCAGCATAACCCTAAAACCAAAGGCAAATGAAGAGACCACAAGAAAACAACAGACCCATATTCTTTGTGAATCTGTATGCAAATATTCTTAACAAAATACTAGCAAATCAAATACAGCAAATTATTCAAAGGACTATGTACCATAAGCAAGTGGGATTTATTCCCAGAATGTAAGAATGTTCCATTGTATGAAAATCAATGTAATCCAGTCGTTAATAAAGTAAAGGGGAAAAAATGATGAATCTCAATTGACATACAAAAAATTGGACAAAACTCAGTGCCATCATAATTATTTTTTTGAGACAGGGTCTCTAAGTAGTTGAAGCTGCCTTGAACTTAGTATATAGCCTAGGCTGACAATGAACTCACAGCAATCTTCCTTCCTCAGCCTGCCAAGTGCTGGGATTACAAACATATGCTCTCATGCCCAGACACACTGTGATGATTTTTTAAAAATTCAACATACTAGGAAGAGAACATGACAATGACCATATCTGATGAGTGTATGTGAAAGAACCATGGCATACATCGTAATGGTGAAAGACTGAAAGCTTTTCCCCCAAAGATCAGCAAGAAGACAAGCAAGCCTACTTTCATTAGTCCTGTTAAACATAGTGGAAGTTCCAGGCAGAGCAGTGAAGGAAATAAAAGAAATAAAAGACATCTAGGAGGCCACAGATTTAGCTCAAGTGGTACCATGTCTACTCTGGAAGCATAAGGGCCTTAGTTCAATCCCCAGTACCACACACACAAAAAAGAAAGAAAACACATCCAGACTGGAAAATTATAAGTAAAATTATCTCTGTTCACAGATGGCATACTGTTATATTAAGGAAGCCTTAATGATCCCACAGACACATACATAGTTTGAATTTAATAAATGAACTCAACAGTGTTGTAGGATAAAAGCAATCAACTCGAAAATCATTTGGATTTCTCTATACTAATAATAAAGAGGAAGAAAGCAATCTAATTTATGCTCACATCAAGAATAATGAAATATGGATGAATTTATTCAAGGCAAATGATTACAAAATATGAATAAAATAAGGACATGAATAATTGAGTGTTATCTTGTATTTATGGATTGAAAGACTTAATATTGTTAAGTAGAGGCCAGAGATTTAGCTCAAGTGGTACCGCACCTGCCTTGTAAGCACAAAGGCCTGAGTTTGATCCCCAGTACCACAAAAAAATTAAATAAAAATAACTAGAAGTACTGCCCCAAATGATGTATTTATTCACTGCAAACCTTAGCAAACTTCCAATATAACCCGCCCCATACCAGGAATTGAACTCAGGACCTTATGTAGCATGATGTGGCTAAGCTACATCTGTGGCTCTGTCGAAATCATTTTCTACAAAAATAAAAAGATATGACTTGAAATTCATGTGAAATCCCAAGGGATCCTGAATAGTCAAAATAATCTTTAAAAAGAAGGCAATTGGAGGAATCACATTTCTTGATTTCAAAATGTGATACAGACTCATACAACTCAATAGCAAGAAGGTAAGTAACTCTGCCAGATGTGGTGGTTCATTGCATAAAATCCCAGCACTTGGGAGCCTCAGGCAGGAGGGTCTCAAATTCTCCCTAGCTTGGACTATGTAGCAAAATCAGTTCAGCCTGGATATAGAGCGAGAGGCTGCCTCGACAAAGCAAACAAACATATCTAATAAGGAAGGGCAAAGAAGCTAATGGATACATCTCAGAAGAAGACATTCAAATAGCCAACAGATACATGAAAAAAAAAATGTTCACCATCTCTGATCAGGGAAATTCAAATGAAAACCACAGTGAAATATCACCTCACACTTTTTAGAATGGCTGCTAGAAAAAAGTATGTACAGGTATTAGTGGAGGTATGGAAGAAAAGAAAACTGTAGGCACTGTTGATAGGAATGTAAATTAATACAGCTATTATGGAAAACAGTATGGAGGATCAACAGAAAACAAAAAATAGAATTACCATATGATCCATTAATCTTATTTGTGAGTATTTAGTCAGAGGAATTGAAATCAGTATGCTGTAGAGATATGCACACTTCCATGTTCATTGTAGCATTATTCATGACAGCAAAGGTAGAGAATTACCTAGTGACCATCCATAGATGAACAGCTAAAGAAAGTGCACTTATGCACAATATAGAAGGAAATCTTCACAACACGGATAAACCTGGAAAACATGCTAAGTGAAATAAGCTAGGCACAGAAAGGCAATCACCACATTATTTCACTTCATGAGAAATCTTAAAAAGTTGAATTCACAGAAGCAGAGTCAAATAATATTTAATAGAGGCTGGGGGGTTGGATGGGGAACAGAGGGCGTTAATCAAAAGCTGCAGAGTTTCAATCAAACAGAAAGACGAAATTTTACTGACCTGTTGCCTAGGAAAGTGGCCGTAATGAATAACATTGTACATTTTAAACCTGCCAAGAGTAGATTTAAAATATTTCCACCACAAGAAAATAAGAATGGGAAGCAATGAACTTTTACTTCTGTGACAGTCATTCCACATTGCATACATTTATCAAAACATTTCGTTGTGTCCCTTAAATATATATAGTTGTCGGTTAAAAATAAAATGGAATTGAGATCACAAAACTTACTACAACGGTATGGTAATCAAAACAATGTGGCACTGGCATAAGGAAAGACATACAGACAGATAGGACAGAATACCAACCCCAGGAACAAAACGTTGCACATACGGTGAACTGATTTTCCACAAAGGTATCAGGACCATTCAATGGCGAAAGGACCAGCTTTTTTTTGTTTGTTCGTTCGTCGAGACGTGATCTGGCTACGTGGTTCAGGCTAGTTTAAACCTCACTATGCATTTTAGGCTGATCTGGAACTCGCCAGGATCTTGTTACTTCATCATTCCAATTGCTGAGATTATGGGAGTGCATTACCACACCAGGCTACCATGTTTTTGAAAGATTGTTTAATGTCATTTACGAAGCTTCTAGAAACTTTCAGGTCACATGACTAAAGTGGAAGGAAGCCATTTTACAACACTATCCCTCAGCGTAGTGTAGTATGGAGCGCCGTGGGGTAGAGGTCGACAATTTCTCAGAAGATTCAACAGTAGTTTCAACAACAACAGACGACACAACAAGCGGCCCGTTTCTGCCAGTATTCGTTGACCATGGTCCTGAAATTTTGTGCGACTCCAGTACTGAAGCTTCGGTGAACCGAGGCTCGGAAATTTCCTCTAACGTTTGTATTCAAACTGATGCTGACAGCACCGTATCGGGTAACGAAGAGATTTCGGGAAATGTAGTAGAAGTGAAAGGTGAGTGACTTCTAAAGTTTATTTCGTCACAAGGCAAAGATTTGCTTTGGGAAAAGTGAATTGTTAAAAGTTTGTGTGACGCCCCGGCCCCCCACGTGAAGTAACTTGTGGTGGTCATTTCTAATTCCTTTGCTTATAAATAAGTGCACAGATACTACATATATATATGTGTATATACATATATACACATATATATGTGTGTGTGTATATATATATATATATATATATATATATATATATATATATATATATATATATATATATATATATACAAACACCAAGTGAAAGGTAAACCAAAGTCAAAAGACATGTGCCGCAGCAGAAGCGGCTCGGCGAGGCCCGCGGTGCGGCCGCCGGAGGTCGGCGCGCTGAGGGCTCGGGCCGGCACAAGAGGGCAGCCTCCAGAGGGGGAGTCGCCGGCGAGTGCGCTTCAGACACCTCCGCCGGCCCGAAGGGCGCCCTGTATGAAGGCAGCTCGTCCGGGCCGAGCTCCCGCGCCGGGCCGTCCGTCAGTCCGGCCGTTAGTTCGCCCGTCCGTCCGTCCGTCGGCCCGTCAGTCTGCGCGTCAGTAAGTCCGTCAGTCCGCCCGAGGCCGCCCTCCCGTCAGTTTATCCGAGGCCGCCCGCCCGTCATCAGTCCGCCAGTCAGTCTGTCCGTCGGTCCGCCCATCAGTCCACCAGTCTGTTGGTCAGCCCGCCCCGTCGGCCCAGGGGGGCGGGGCTGGGAGGGGCGATGAGGGGGCGGGAGGGGCGGGAGGGGCGGGGAGGGGCGGGGCGGAGCAGGACCCAACTCCTACCTGTGGCTCCGCGGCTAGTCCGGCGCTCCGTCCTCCTCTGCTGCGGAGGCACGCGCCCACTCGCTGCCGGCGGGCCCAGCAGGCAGAGCCGCGGGATCTGCAGCCCAGATGGAGCGAGCCGGCGCGGGTGGTGAGTGGTGCGCTCGCACGGCGGGCTTCTCCGGCCGGAACCACGACGGTGCAGCGCCGCGCCGCCCGCCTCGCCGGTCTGCACGTCGCCGAGGTGCGAAGCTGGGCGCGCGCCCCGGGGATGCTCTGGGAAGTGGGGTGCACCTGTAGGGGCCCGACTCTCCCCGAGAGTGTTTAGTAGAGAGATAAGAACTGCCCTGCAACTGCAGCCGAACTGCCCTGCAACTGCAGCCGGCGGCTATGAACTAGAAGAAAATACTAACCTTGCTTTCCGCTGCCCTGGGCTACGGGGATCTTGCTGCTAGTTAATTCTAATTGTCATTGTGCTAAAGTGAGATGGAGTTGGGGTGAACGGTGGAGAGCGACCCCGTTAATTTAATTAGGCATCAAAGATAGTGTTTGCTGGGGAAAAGTACACGCTTTTATTATAGTAAATACCGTATAGTTCTCTGGGTGCATGTCGATAACAGAATTTTTTAAAAATTAAAACTCATTTCAAACAGGGTTTCCGCCTTCTCGCTCACAGGTCGTTTTATTAGGATAATTTACAAGGAAGTTCTTTGAAATAGTTCTTTAAGTTGTTTCTCCCATAAAAGAGGAGTTGCCAGAAAGGCAGCGAGATGAACAACACGCACCAGTCTTCGTTCTATCGGGAGGCCTGAAAGTTACTATTGAGCTGATAAAATCTTGCTTAGCAGCGCCTTCAAATTATCTGTGTTTCTGTTCCCAACTTGAAGTGATTGCTACTTTCTCTGGTTAGGCAGTGTGCCCAGCTCCAAGATCCTTCATTTCATTTATGTTAACATTTTTCTTACATGTACCTTTCCTGTATTTACTTACAAGCAAAGGAAAGAACTATCACAAATAATGCCCCCACAACCTCTATCTTTGGTGTCTTCCTCTGCTGACTTGTTTGTACTTTCTATATTTTTTGGATACTTTCAAAAGTTGTATCAAAATATGTATTTCCTAACTAGTGAATAATTTCATCCCAATAGGTTCCAGATCCACTTCTACCTGTGAAAAGGAGCCAGTGCTTTCAGGTGAGATTCAGGTTCAAAACACAGGTCCTTGTTAATGGTTTAAAGAATATTAAGGACTATGCATTAACTGAAAATTTCCCTTTAATTTTAGGCACAAGATCGTATACTGGTGTATATCATAATGGGTTTTAGGACATATGACACTTTTGTTAAGTTTTGTATATGTACATTATTTTCTTCAAGCTTTGATTTAAAAAATCTTCCTCAGAGAAAATGTTCCAAAAGAAAAGGGAAAAGGGGAGGAGTAAGGTTAAGTAAAGAAGGGAAAGAAAAAAATTGATGATTTTAAAAAAAGGAAACAAAGTTTATGTATACGGGGGTGGGCGTTGTTGGGAGAGTAGGGGAATGGGAGAAATTAGAATTAAGATATGTCGTGTACTGGTACAAATTCTCAATGTTAATTATGATCATAATGTATATATAAAATATACCAATAAAAACAATTTAAAGATATAGAACTAAAAACAAAACAAAACAAAACAAAATCTTCCTTAAAAGTATGAGCCCAATACTTAAAATGCAAACCACTAGAGATACATCCAAAATGAATGGAAAATAAGATTATAAATAAAGACTAACATGGGATCTTACAGTCCCACTTCAGGGCTTGAAATCCATGTGTCAGAGAGATAACTGTATTCACATGTTCATTGCAGCATTATTTGCAGTGGCCATTGTACAGATTCAGCTTAGTCCTTCGGTGGGTAAATTGATAACGAAAACATGATCTATATACACAGTAGAATACTATTCAGCCTTTTAAAAAAACAGTTTTGTCATTTGAAACATGGATGAATCTGGAGGACATTTGCTGAGTGGAATAAGCCAGGCACAAAAAGACAAAAACCACATGTGCTCATCTGTATATGTGGAATAGAAAGTAATCCGACTCATTCAAGTAAATAATAGAATGGTAGTTTAGAGGCTGGGGAGTGTGGGGAGCGGGGAGATACTGGTGAAAAGGAAGCCAGTAAAACTTGGGAGAGTAAATTGTGAGTACTTAAGGGACATATTAGCTTGATGCAATCATCTCACGCTCTATACATGTATCTTATCACTATAGCATTATACATGATTATATTGTTTAAAAAAATCCTACAAAGTTGGATGAAGATGATTTACTTTTATGAAGGTATTTTTTAAAATACAAGGATCCATCTGAATGTTGTTTTAAATAGTTTGTAGGGATATTTCATAGCACTAAATGGAGTGGGAAGTATGTAGAACGAATGCCAAACAATGTTAGTAATAAATAAGGCAAATCAAATTTCTAGTATCACCACTTCAGAAGTGCAGTTAATCCACAAAGTTGAGTACACTCATGCACATAGTCTAGCTTTAAGAATCTGAACCCCTAATTTTTCTCCAAAGTAGTTCATTCAGAGTTGTTGCTGTTAACTCTAACCTATGACCCATTCACTCCTTCATTTTTAAATGTTGTAATAAAATATTTTTAAAAGGAAGTTTTATTAGTTATGTACATCAACAATATTATGTATTTTGTATGTGGCTCAAGACAATTCCTTTTCACTCAAAAAATAAGGGAAAAAAAGACAGGGTACAGATTCGATGTGCCTGTTGGAGTCATAAAAAGCTGCCTGCCTCCCATGGATTTCTCAATTCCCAGAAGTTCCTTAAAGTGAGTGAAATATTGAAAATTAAACTTTTGCTTACACCAAGTCATAGAATGTTTCAGCAAGTGGCTTCTGGGTGACTTCTGCCTTTGGTTTGCTCTCTTCCCTGAAGAAGTCATGTAGTTTGCTTAAGCTGCTACAACCGTGAGTTGAATTTTACGTCTTTACATGAGAGTCTAAGAATATCAGTAAGACTAAATCATGTTAGCCGGGCATGGTGGTGCACGCCTGGAATCCCAGCACTGGGGAGGCTGAGGTGGGAGGATCGCTGCAAGTTTGAGGCCAGCCTGGGCTACATAGTGAATTCAAGGCCAACCTGAACTACACAGCGAGAACCTGTCTCAAAAAAAAACTGAAAAAAAAAAAAAAAACCAAAAAAAAAACTCTAAAAAAATAAAAATAGACTAAACCGTGTTTTATATCAGATCTTACTTCATTTGTTCATCAGATTACATAATGTATTTTTACTGACTAGAAAATCTGTACATATTAGCCGCGATATAAGGTAACTTTTAGAAATAATCCAGATATGTTAATTAAGATATTGCTAAACTGTACACATATCATTCTAGTCAGGATTATGGGAGATCTATTGTAATTTAACCAGTACTATTAAAAGCTGCCAGCAGAGGGAGCAAGAGCAATTTTTGTAACGTTTTGTTTTGTTTTCCGGAACTCAAGATCAAAGCAATGAGGAAGCGCCTAATGAATTTGAAAGCCAGTTTATATTACGTCTTCCTCCGGTAAGAAATTTTTGTGTATCAGAGCAAATATCAGCAGTGGAAAACTATACTTTTGCTTTGATTCTGTAACATTTCTTTCAAACTATAAAAAGTCAAAACAGCCGGGTGTGGTGCCATGGCACACGCCTGTAAACCCAGCACTCAGGAGGCAGAGGCAGGAGGATTGCTGTGAGTTCGAAGCTCGCCTGAGCTACATAGTGAGTTTAGGGCCAGCCTGAACTACAAAGCGAGAACCTGTTTCAAAAAAAAAAAAAAAAAAAGTCAGAACATGTGTTTCTCAGCAATAATTTTCTGTTAATCAGCCCGATCCTAGCATGTGCCCTTCTAGCACCATTTCTTTCCTCCTGTGTGTACTGTCCATCACTTGGGTTGATTTCTGGCCAAACAGCTGTGACAATGGTGATTCCAGTCACTCAGTGTGGACACTTCACAGCGTGTTCCCTGGGGAGCCAACACTCTTGTCAAATTCTTTGTGTTCTTAAACTCTTAAAAGGGCAGTGAAAATGATCAGACAGTATCCCCTGGAAATTCATCCCCCTGCGCGGTTATTCAAGCACATCTTTACATTAAGTCTGAATCTCTTCCTCGACAGATAACTATATTCAGGCATTATTTAGAAAGATATGCTATGGATGGGGTTCAGAAAGTTATGTGTCTGATTAAGGTTAATTCATACACCCTTGTAAACTGCCGCTGAACCTTTCCTTAGCGCCGGTAGCTGAAGGGGAGCCCTGAGGCTGAGAGGCAGAACCAGGAGATGGCACTGACTGTAGCTACTAAAAAACAAATGGTGAAATTAGAGTTGGCTTCCTCCTAACTTGGTGTGTGCAGTGAGGTCTCTCATGGTACAGGCATCGTTGCTCATATTTGGGAAATAGAAGGTTGTATTTAACTGCTAAGTAGACCATCTTAATTTTTCAATTTGCTTTCTTTTTAGGAGCATGCCTCTACTGTCAGGAAAATAATACATTCTAGAAATGTCAACGTAAAGGATAAAATAAAAATTGACTTATCTCGTAAGTAGTTAATATCCATTTACCACATATTATGTAATCATTTATTAAAGGATTGTTGTAGGCTAAGCACTATACTAGATGCTAAAGATGTGAAAAAGAATAGAATGTGGCCAATACCTTAATGGGCTCACAGTTCTCTAGCCTTAAGTCATTTATACCTTTTTTTTTAAGGAGAAAAGAAGTAGGAATTATGCAACTTGTGGTAATTATTGTCGTGCACATGAAGATAAGCTTGGAAATCAACCGTGAGGTTTTCCTCTAGCTGGTAATCTCCTACAGAGTGGCTTTGTGATTCCTGAATGTCAAAATGTATGATGAATATGTCTCTCACTGTTTACAAAAGTGATATATCTATTTTAAGTAATAATTTTATATTTGTAAATTATACATTTGGTAAGGAATTAATATCCAGAATATATAAGGAACTTATTGCAAAAAAACCCAAATAACACAATAAAAAATAGAAAGAGGACCTGAACAAATACTTCTCAAAGCAAGACTTACAAATGACCAAAAAGTTATAAAAAAATGCTCAGTACCACTAATGTTAGGGAAATGCAAATTTAAACCACTATGAGATATCTCCTCATGCCTTTTAAAATGGCTTTTACCAAAAAGAATAAAGATACATTTTAGTGAAGATGGAGAGAAAAAGAAACTTCTATACTGTTGATGGAAATGTAAATTAGTACAGACATTGTGCAGAACACTATGGAGGTTCCTAAGTAAACTAAAAATAGAAATACCATATGACCTCCACAAATCCACTGTGGGAATATATCCAAAGGAATTGAAATCAGTACCTTCAAGGGACAGGCACAATCCTATGTTTACTGCAACACTAGTAGCCCAGATAAGGCGTTTCAGCCTAAGTATTCAACATTAGATAAAAGGATAAAGAAAATCTAGTATATATCCACAAAAGAATATTATTCTATCTTAAAAAAAAACGTGAAATGCTGTCACTCGGGACCACATTATGCTAAGGGATATAAACCAGGCATAGAAAGATGACTAAAACGTGATCTCACTTACATATAGAATGTAAAAAAATTGAATTCATAGTAGAGAATAGAATAACAGCTGCCAAAAACTGGTGAGAGTTTGGAGGACAAGGAAATAAGGTCAAGGGGTACAATGTTTTGGTCAGAGACGAAGGAGAAGTTTTGATATCTTTTGTACAGCTAGCTAGATGGCTATAGTCAATAATTATGTATTGTATATTCCAAAATAATTCAGAAAGTAAATTTTAAGTATATTACACCAAAAATGTTATGAAAATGTTAGCTAATTTGCTTTAATCACTCTACATTGTATATATGTATCAAAATATCATATTGTATCCCTTAAACATAATTTGTGGGCTGGGGATATAGCTCAGTGCTGCTGCTGCTTGCTTCAATATAATCTAGTTATGATTTGTCAATTCAAAATGCTACATTTAAAAAACTCCCAAAACAAAAACAATAATAATGCTTTCATATAAAGCTTGTGTGCCTGAATCACACACAAAATTTTTTTGTTTTGTTTTTATTTTTTTTGTTATCGGATCGAATTTGGGACCTTGTGCTTGTGAGGCAAGTGCCAGAACCACTGAGCTAAATCCCTGGCCTAAATCATCAAAATAAATAAATGAACAAACAACAATAAAATTTGTAGGATTTTTTTGTTTTTGTTCTTCTGAGGCAGGGTGTCCCTACTTAGTCCAGGCTGGTTTTGAACTCTGAGTGCTGCGATTACAGGTGTGTATCACCACAGCTGGCCTGGACTTTTTTTTAAATGCAGAAGCGTATATAAAGAAGAAATCAAAAAGTGGCCCATAATTTTACCACTTAGCTCTTATAGACATTTAAAAATGAAAGATGATACAAGTTCATGGTGATAAAATTGAAATAAAACAAAACTTCAAAAGCAAACAATAGAACTCTTTCTTTATAGTGTTCCAACATCAGTTCCAAAGATAACCAATAGTAACTGTTTCTTCTTATGCTTCCTTGCAAAAAAAAAATTTATGCATAATAGATTTTATATAATGCTTGTTTTAAAAGTTAATTCATGCAAAATGTATTTGAGTTAAACATGGTTCTGTGCTTTTCTTTTTTATAATTAATTGATTTTATTGGTATATTTTATATACACATCATGACCACAATCGACATTGAAATTTTATAGCAGTATATGACATGACTTAATTCTCATTTTTTTCTCATTGCCCTGACCACCCTACAACCCTCCACCCTGGCTTGTATATACATAAGCTTTGTTTCCTTTTTTTTTTAACCGTCAAATTTCCCCCCACATTATATCCCTCCACCCCCTTTAGCATTTGAATATTTTCTGCTTCACAGTATCTGTCATACACTCTAGAACTCATTTGGTTCTGTGCTTTACTTATTCACTTAGTATTAGATTACACCTGAATCTTCTGTATCAAAAGATATTCATGTTTAAGACATCTGAGCAGTATTCAGAGTTCAGTATGTTACTGTTGGATAGCATTTTACTGTTGTGAACCCAACTAGGAATATTTGTTTGTATTTCTTTTTTTTTTTTTTTTCCCAGTACTGGGGTTGAACTTAGGACCTTGGGTTTGCAAGGAAGGTGTGGTGCCACTGAGGTCTTTTGTTTGTACTTGTACTGTTGTATTGGAGATTGAACCCAGGGTCTTGCACTGAGTGACATTTCCCAGTCCCTTTTTATTTTTTTTGTTTGTTTGTTTTGAGACCAGGTCTCATTAAGTCACTAAGTTGCCCAGGCTGAGCTTGAACATGTCAGTATCCTGCTTCAGCCACTCAAAGTGCTGGGGTTACAGGTGTGTGCCACCTTGCCCAGCCCCACGAGAGATTTCTCCTTGATACTTAGCACCATCTAGGACCACTCCTTCCCTCACCTACTCCTTTGAAAACACATGTATATTATGCCATGGTTGAAATCTTCTAATGAAAGAAATGTGTTTAAGTGAATAGAATTTGGCTTTTAGGATGACAATGAAACATTTACTCCTTCACCCACATTTAGTTCACAATCAGTAGTAATAAAAGTTAGCTACTTTTGAATAGGTGATATAAATGGTGACAGAAGAGTTTCATATACTCCTCTCTTTTCTCTGGAAAATTACTAATCATGTACACCGTTTTAGCATTATGAGAACTAGTAAGTTTAACTGGATGACTAATCTGTCCCACAGAAATCTTCATTATTTAATGAAGAACTTACAAAAGTTCTTTGAGAAGATGTCAACTTTAACCTTCTCTTCCTATTTAGCTGATGGACGCCACGCAGTCGTTGATGTGGAAGATGTCTCGCTGTCTGCTAAGCTGGTTGATTTGCCTTGTGTTATTGAAAGCCTGAAAACTGTTGATAAAAAATCCTTTTATAAAACGGCGGATGTTTCCCAGGTATGAACTTTCTTAATTTTCTGGATACTACATCTTCAAGAAATTTCTTCCTTTTTTCTTTCTTTCCATGCTGTCCAAATGGCTGCCTGTCATTTTTAATTTCCAGATCAGTTGCACAGAAGTAAAATGTCACATTCTGGTGCAGTATTTGATCCTTAACTTTTTACTACCATATTTTATCCAAATGGTTTGTTGTGTTCCCTGTTTGCCATTTATAGTGATTTGTATTAATTTAAAAATATGAGCAGCTGGGGTCTTCTGAACTTTCTACAAATTGGTGCTTATATCTGTGTTGTTGATTTTTTATTTTCTCTATAAATGAAAATGGTAAGATATATTTGTTTTCAGTCTATTCCATCTGCAGTGGTAAACACCATAGCTTAACAACTCAGTCAATACATAGTGCTATTGGGAGACAGGAGAAAGAGGAAGAAAGAGGCAAAGGGAGAAAGAGAAGGAGAGAGAGAGAGAGGACAGAGAGACAGAGACAGAGAGAGAGGAGATAGAGAAAGGAAAAAAGAAATATAAAGGAATATGAATTATATTACATAATACTTGGGTTTTTTTTTTTTTCTGGAAATGCGAGTATTTCTGGTGGTGAGAATGATCATAACTCAAGATTTCATAGCCAGAGTGAACCTCTTTGTTAAATGTAGATGCTCGTGTGCAGTGCTGAGGATAACAACTCTTCTCTGGAAGCATCATCTTCCTCTTCTAGTATTAGTGTAACTAACATGAAAGAAAGAGAGAAAGAGGAAGACTTTAACTGGAAGCACGGAAGTAAGTCACCAGCTCCCTGCTCATCATAACCTGCTATATTTACCTGCTCAATCCTAATTTCCTGTCAATCAGGATCTCTTACTTGGTTCATTTACCTCTTATGTGCTCTTAAAAAGAAGGAGATATATCCCGAGCCAATGACTCTTTATTAAGTTCAATAGATATCTGACTATCATCAACCACATATGTTTCACCATGTTGGATTTATTTGTAGTTACTCCACCAATGAAGAATGTCCGAAAGAAAAGGTTCCGGAAAATACAAAAAAAGGTTAGTCTCATGATATTTGTCTATCTATGGGATGCATTAGAAGAGGATTATGATGTGTATATGTAATGTACCAATAAAGATTTCAATTTAAAAAAAAGAGGAGGATTGTGAGTGGGAAGGGATGAGAGAAAATCAGTTGTGAATTAATTTGTTCATTCATTTATATGTTCAATAAACATTTGTTGAGTGTGGAGAAACTTCTAGACATCATGTGCTGGTGGTTGGGAATACAGCATTAAATAAAAACAGACCAGATCTTTGGAGTTACAAGCTAGCTGCCATGGATCTGGAAGGATCATGAACTTGAAATTTCTGTTCGTCCTTTTAGTTTTCAATTGTAAGATCTACTTTTAATATGAATCCATTTCAAACCTGAGAAATGGGAATTATGCTTATATTCCTAACCTTACTTCAAGCCTGTAGAAATGTGGGCAAACAATAGAAGTATTGTGGTTCAGCTTCTTATTTTGTTTAATTAAACATTTTATTTTGAAATAATCATAGATTCACAGGCAATTTAAGAACTAAAAGAGAGTATGTACCCCTTTCTCCTTTTTTCTCATTGTAATGTTTTGCAAAACTGTAATACAGTATCACAAACAGGAAATTGACATTATTACAATTCATCAGTCTTATTCACATCATGTATTTGTGTGTGTTTGAGACTATGCAGTCTTATCCCACTTGCAAATTTATGCATTCATCTATACACCAGGATACTAAGTAGTTCTATCACTACAAAGATCTCTTACCTGTTCTTTTATGTATCTTCCTCCCTTGCACCCCTGCTTGGCAATCATTAATCTGTTCTGCATCTCTATAATTTTGTCCTTTTTAGAAAGTTGTGTAAGTGACAACATATGACACCTGAGATTAGCTTTTTTCCCTACTCAGCATAATGCCCTAAGATCCGTGTAAGTTTTCCCTTGTATCAAAGCTTTGCTCCTTTTTAAAATTGTGGAGTCATATTCCA
>PVIR01035348.1:0-16585 GCA_004026965.1 Petromus typicus | reverse complement strand
TTACCAGGGAATCGAACCTGGGCCCTTGCACTTGCAAGACAGGTGCTGGAACCACTGAGCTAAATCCCTGGCCCATCCCAGTAAGTTTTATGACTAATAATCCTAGTGCAGTAATCCTTGTAGTTTAAAATCCCACAAGGTGGGGCAGATGTCCGCAATAATCCCAGTAGTTAATCCTGCAGGGCAGGGAAGACAGCCTCAAATCCAAGTTGGTAAATCCCAGTAAGTAAATCTTGAGTCTGAGTGAGTGGTCCACAGTTCCCAACAGAAACAACAGGGCAGAGGGGGCATGGTGGAGGAGAAAAATTTTTTTATTTTTGTGTTACCAGGATGCAGAGTCAGGGGAGGTGTAGGGAAAGGAGGTACATCCCTTGAGGTCATGACCATGCAGTCCACTTCTTGCAACCAGACCCTACCTCCTCACAGCAAGTCAGGTATCCCACCTTATAATCCACTCACTTTCCAAACACATGCAGCTTGGGGGAACATTTTAAATCTAAACCATACGAAGTGTTGTTTGTTTCTGAGATGGAATCTTGTTTTATTGTACAGGCTGGTCTTAGGGTCCTAAGCACAAGTGATTATCCTGCTCCAGCCTTCCAAAAAGCTGGTATTACAGACACAGGCCACTGTGTGCTGCCAATTTTAACATTTTTTAAAAGAGCAAATTATGACTATAAAAGGAAGTCGCTACCGAATTACCTTGAGGGATGCACCTTCACCTAGTGAGAAGACAAGTCATGCCCCAAGTGAGTAATTACAAGGGTGTCAATGTCAGCTGAGAAAATGTAAGTTAAAGGTGCTTCTTTACGCATCTCAAATTAACAAAATATAAATTGAGGTGCTATTTTGCACATGTCAAATTAGCACCCAATTGAATGGCCTACATGTGGTGTTCACCAAGCTGTGAGGAGTGCATGTGAAGACATGCAGCTGGTGGCAGTGTGCATGACAGACACTTCTGCCTGCCAGAGTGGAGAGCAAGAGCCAGAGATGTCATCCGCTCTGTACAGATAATTCTAGAAATGTCCTCTGCAGAATATCTCCTGAAGAACTGAAGTCCCATCGTGAAATATTATTCAGGAAAAATATTTGTCTTCTAACAAATTGGTGACATTTTCAAAAGTAGAGGTGGGGAGATAAGATAGGCCAACAGAGACATGTAAGACATGATATCCTAGTGTTATGGGTGGACTCTGTGTAGACCTTGATTTGAATACATAACTGTAGAAGGACTGCTTTAGATATACCAGTAAATTTTAGTATGGATTGGAAATTAGGTTATATTAATGAATTGTTAAATTTTTCTTATTTTTGTGTTAGCAGGGCTTGAACTCAGGCCTTTGTGCTTCCAAGGTAGGCACAGTACCACTTGAGCTAAATCCCTGGCCCTGAATTGTTAATTTTATGTAAAAATGGTAAATGGTTATAGTAATTCTTAGAGTCATTCTTGTAGATATGCTTTGAAGTATTTATGAATCAAATAGCATGCTAAAAATAATCCAAATTTTATGTATGTGTGTGTGTATATATATATATATATTATATATATTTTATATATAAAATATATATATTATATATTTTTTTTATTTTTCTAATAAAACAAAATAGTAAGGGATGAGGAGCTAAGGAAGAGATGAAACCAGTAGACAAATGTTAGTGATAATGGAAAGGTATGATGGGTTCATTGCACATTTTTTATTTACTGCCAGAAGTGGTGGTGCACACCTGTAATCCCAGTGCTCAGGAGGCAGAAGGAGGAGGATCACTGCAAGTTCGAGGCCATCCTGGGTATATAGTGAGTTCCAGACCAGCCTGAACTACAAAGTGAGACCCTGTCTTAAAGAAAACAGCAACTACAACTGTTGTGTGCTGGAGTCGTTCCCACTGGGATGGGATGAAATTAAGTGCTGAGTGGGGCAAAGGCTTTCGGGAATGTGGGAGGGGCGAAGAGGGAAAAAGAAATACAGGGCAAAGGGTAAATGTTCTGCCACTTACCAGGCATGGTCAGAGGCAATGGCTCCGTGATGGACCAGGGCATTCACCCCAGCAGTGATGCCCAACGCAAGCTGGATACCATGTTCTGAATTGGGAGAAGCTGTACGCAATTATGTATCCTCTGTTAGACACATAACACACTGGGTGAAAACCCAAACCCCTGATAAGTGCCAGGATAAACGCATATGCCTTGGGATCCGGAAGGAGGGAAGATTCTGCTGCAAGGTGCAGGGTCTGGAGCAGCGGGTACTAGTGGCAGAACAGAGTTATTTTACTAAGGACTAGATGGTTAAAATAAACACTGAAGAAGGATGTCTTTCCAAGCATCCAACAAGAGAGGAAGGACAATTAGGGCAAGAAAAACAGCATGAACTACTGCAGAGAGGTGTGAAATTTCATCATGTATTTAGAAAACAGTGCAGCTTGATATGGCCGGAACTTAGTAAGGTGGCAGGGCAAGAAGTTACACTAGCAAGGACCAGCTTTCGCAGACCTTAAACTCAAGAGTAAAAGGCAGCTGGCAGCAGGGAGTCATTCAGAGCTCTGATTTGGGCATTAGCAACTGTGCAAACATCCGGAAGCCAAGTGGAAGTGGATCATGACAGGCTGAGGCTGCTGCCAGAGCTTCGGTTAGGAAGTTAAAGGAAAGAATTAGGGGAAGAGCTAGAGGACCCCAGGAAGGGCAGTGACTGTGGATGGAGACAGAATCACATGTAGCGATTCAGACTCACCTGGGGAGTCCATTTGCCTTGCCACTAACTGGACTTGCCTGGTACCTCCAAAGAGTTGAGACATTTGGTAAAAGGTGAAAGAGTTGCACAATCTGAAGAGAAACCAGAGAATGAGTCGGGACCTTTGGAAGAAGGAATGATTGGGTGATTATGATCTGCCTGCTGCAGACACAGCAAACAACACAGAAAGCCGCTCCATCCATGCTGTTCATCATGTTACTATTCTTACTTATTGTTGATTTTTTTCAGGTACTCATTTTCAAAATCTTTAAGAAAGTTATGTAATCAGGTTTATTCAGATTAAGCAAATGACCAGAGATCAATAGAAGAACAGATTTATTGCACTGGGCATCATTAACCCTTCACCCAAAGCCTTTATAATTATATCTGTTCGGGCTACTCACTGTCACCTCTAAGATGCAGCATCAAATCATTAGGGCATCACTACACCCAGCTACCTGTCTTGATTCACAGAGCCTCTGTGAATCGCTCAGAGCCAGCCCCATACTCTCCCTCTCCAGGGTGTCCTTGGCCTCCAGGGGAGTCCTAGACGATGCCTGGTGCTCTAAGGAGGTTTGTTGAAGAATGAATGGGTGCATGGATGGAACAATAGGGAGAATAAGACCCTGGAGGAGAGGGGACTTTCTTCTGAACTGAGAGACTCAGGAATGGTCACATGATCCAGCCAAGGGAAATGAAGAACCAATCCTGGACAGACACTTAGCCTGCTGAAGTCCACGGTGAACAAAGGCCAGTCAGAATCCTACTTGAGGCAGCTGCGGCTAAGCGACCCACATTCTCCTCTCAGAAGCAGTCTTCTCAACCACAGATTCACTCCAGAGATTTGAAGGGTAGTTCAACAAGTTGATGTCATGGACGGTCTCAGCATTGAAGTTCAACCTAAAATGACAAGTGAGTCTTCACATATTCACTGCTACAGGTGAGCAGAATCCAAGTTAGCTCCTGACCAGGAAAATGGAAGCTTGTAGGTATCAACTTGTCTCAGCCAATCTTGAAAGATTAATGACAATTTACAGATACAAAATTTATCTTACTGTGTATTCTTTTTCCTAATTGTGGATTGAAAAATCAGGAAATCTGTCACTGCTTCAAGCCAGTTTGCCAATACACTGATTATAAAAGGTTCTTTAACTCTAACTGTACAGATGTAGAATTCATACCCTTGTAAACAAGTGCCTAGAAAGAGATTTTGAAGGCAGGGGTTGTTACAGATAAGAAGATATAAGGGACAAATACCTCCTTACTGCTTGAAAAAACAAAATGTATTCCAGCTTAACGAAGCTCCTATTGTATGCAGGTATGGTGGTCAGAATGTCCGAAGACAAAGTTGGCTGTGAATGACATGGTTCTGGCCTTAGGGGGAATTCTCCTTCCTGTCTCTATGAATTTGCTTATTCTAGGTACCTAACAAGTGGAATCAGTAATATTTACCCTTCATATCCAACTTATTTCACTTAGCATAATACTTTCAGGGTTTATCCATGTTGTAGCACAAATCAGAATTTCATTCCTTTTTATGGCTGAATAATGTTACATTGTATGAATACACTACATTCAATTTATGCATTGATATGTCCAAGGGCATTTGGGCTGTTTCCATCTTCTGGCTATTGTGAATAATGCTACAAAGAAACTGGCACATATTTTAAAATTTCTCTTTCAGTTATTTTGTGTATATGGCTAGCTCTCACCTTTGCTTTTCTATTTCTTGACTTTATTTGCTATTGAAATGGGCTTTCTTTATACCAGGGGACCATGGCTGCCTGCAGCTTCTGGGGGGCCATATACTTGTACAGTCTTGACCAGTGAAGCAAAGGGGTTCATTGTCACTAACTCTGAGTGAAACAATCATAAAGGACTCTGGCAACACTTAGAAATGGACTAAATGTCTTTTGCATAAATGGATGACCATGAATCTTTTGAGGGGGGGCAGGCTGAATTGATGTCTTACATCTACATGCCCCAAAGTCTTGGGCAGTTGTAGGTGGGGCTTTTTGGAGGTGGCTGGATCTAGGTTGTATAATGCTGTAATTAAGGAAGCTCCACCCTGGGTCTGAGCAGCGCCACACAAAAGGCAAATGACCTAGAAAGGATAAAAGGAAAAGCAGGGTGGTGCTGCTCCTGCTGCTGTAGTTGCTTGCTGATTTCAACCTGCTCTGCTTTGCCATGGTTGTTTTTCTCCCTTGATACCTATCTGCCATGCCACCCTCCTTTGGAGCCAGCCAACTACAGACTAAAACTTGAAACTGAGAGCTAAATAAACCTTTCCTTTTTAAACTTTGGGTGTTGAATATTTTGTCTCAGCAACAAGAAAAGTAAGATAGTTCTTGTGTCAGTGCCACAGTGCCTTAACTATTGTAGCTTTATACTAAGCCTTGAAGTTAGGTAGCTGCAGCCTTCAACTTGCCAAGTTAAAAATTTCTGTGTGTACATATGTACACACACAGCCTGTTGCGATTTTGCCTCGAGTTGCTTAGAATTTATACATCAATTTGGAGAGAAGTGACATCTTTACAATACTGGGTCTATGCTTCATGGACATGGTATACTATTCCATTTATGTAGGTCTTCTTACTTTTTAGCAGTGTTTTTATAGATTTCATTGTAAAATATGTGCACATATTTTGTTAGATTTATCTCTACATATCTGTACACAGGTTTCTCTGGATGTGTTTATACTTAGAGAAACTAGAATTCCTAACCCCAGTTAGGCTAACACATAAACATGTAACCCTGTGGGGCTGAGGCTCTGTCTGGGCACTGGCTGCTGCAACCTTAGTCCTAACAGAGACTCCTTTATGCTGTGTCCTGATGGCAGCTGGCTGTGGGGGTGCAGACTCCACCTGTCTGTCTGGAAGCTTCCTCCAGTAAGACCCGTGTAATGGCTGCAATTCCTACTTGTCACTTAGAAACTTCTAAATTGGCAAGCTGGAGAGTGTGACACTGGTGGGGTGTGTCTGTACCTTCTCCCATGATGGTTATCTTTCATTACTGGACTACAGTGGTTTCTGTTGGATGCTTTTGGTTACATTCTGATGTTTCAAATAAGAACTGCACGAAGGGACTTTCTTGCCTAATTTGAATGGGCCAGATTTGTGAACACTCTTCTTTCCTGTCTGATGATTGCTAAGTGGTGATTTTATGACTCAGTTACTCTTTCTAAATGTATCACCATATGCTATTGTCGGGAAAAGGTTTCTCTTCTTCCCATTTATTTACTCATTATTTATTTACATCAGTGTTATTTCAGAATTATACCAGTATTGTATCAGTATTATTTCATGGATTACTAAGAGAAAATAAAAAATTAGCCCATAGGAAACGCATACCACATTGGTATGGTATTGTGTTACTGCTTAGAATGTGCTGAAACATCAGCTCTGAGATTTTGAATGATCCAAAGTGTGAAACATTCCCCCTCACAGGATTTTATTTCACTGGATTTAAAACAAACCAGCACACAGAGCATGAATACACAGACCACAGGAATGGAGTCCCGAAGTAAAGCATTCATGAGACAGCCAACAGAAGGCCAACTATGTAGTTGTCTGGAAGAAAGATGATTTGGAATGATGCCTATCCCTGTCTACTGAATCAGTTCCAAGTGGATCAATGTGTCATTGTGGAGGACTGAAAGTCTACCTGTCCATCAGCAGAGAAATGGTAAATTATGACATATCCCTGAAGTAAAATGTGATGGGGCTTGAAAAAGAAAAGGACTGGCAAGGAACTCAGAATATCTTCTGGATATAGTACATAAAAATAAATATCAAAGTACAGTGTAGTAAATCTGTAATGCTGCACTTTTGTGAATAAGGAACACAAAGAATAAATGTATTGGCTTGCTTATGTATTTTTAAAAAATGAGCAAGAAATAATCATTACTTGTTTGAGTCTGAGTGTAAGGCTGGAGGAAGAGATTTTTTTTCCCAGTGTGTACTTTTCACTGGTGTTGATCATAATCCTGAAAGATACCATCCCACTATGGATGAGTGATTTTCTCCAACAAAAAGGAGGATGATGACGGCTAAAGGAAAAAAGACACCAGTGTCTTGCATAATTCAAGGTATTTGGCAGGCTGGAAGCATTTGGCAGTGCCTCAGAGGGGCAAAGACCAAGACTCTCCGTCCTCTGAGTATTTATTTGGTACACACAATAATGGGGAAGAGTATCAGGTGACTTAATGGAGGCAGTGATTTTATGTTTGACCTTGTGATGATGCAAATCTCATGCTAATGAGGATGGAAAGGAGAACATCACAAGAGTAGGTGGGATGAGCGGAGCTGGAAAGGAATTCATCCCTCCCCAGATGAAATCTTTCTCTTTTGAGTTACTGCTGGGTTCTCAAGGAACTCCAATGTCTTCAGCTGATGCCATCGTGCCTTTGAGTGCCACAGCATCAAATCCCATTTGATGGCCTCCGCTGTGACCAGAGGTGAAAGAGGAGTTTTGTTTCCATATGCCACAGCTAGCTCTCGGGTAAGGCAACATTGGGCCTTCGACCCAAGGCTATAGTCATACTTTAATTATGAAATGGTTTTCCCCAAAAAATTATGCAGAAATGGTCCCAATAATAATCCTGATGCTTGAAATCTGGAGGTTAAAATCTCTAATGTGGGAAACAGGGGAAGGAGACATAACTAGAACTTTTGCTTTACGTTCTAGTCTCCTGTGAGTTGACGGCACAAGGCAAAATAATTAATAATTAGACAGAAATGAGACTTAGAGAAGCTGAACTTGGTCTTGATCTATGCTACCCTGGGCAGCAAGATTGGCAGGCCTGAGCCTGCCACACCTTTTATTATATACATCCCAAAAGACCAGGTAGGTCGAGGTAGACACCAACAATAGTCCTACAGAAATCATATAGAAGAAGATCCTGCAGGGCTGGGCAGATGTTAGCAATAGTCTTTGAGGAGTTATGTAAATCTGGGTGCAGTTCTGCCATGGAGCCTTACAGCATGTGGGACCATTAAGTCCTTGTTGCTACCAGAGGTGAAGACAAGAGTTAAACCCAGGTCCAGC
Source organism: Petromus typicus (assembly GCA_004026965.1). NCBI lineage: Eukaryota > Metazoa > Chordata > Mammalia > Rodentia > Petromuridae > Petromus > Petromus typicus. The sequence continues at coordinate 8,810 of PVIR01035348.1, read as the reverse complement.
GCTGGGGATTTAGCTCAGTGATTCTGGTGCCTGCCTTGCAAGTACAAGGGCCCAGGTTCGATTCCCAGTAACCAAGTACAATAATGCCGGTTGTGGAGACTCAGGCCACCAGCCTTCAGAACCTCATACCATAGTGCTGGGAATGGTGGTTTACGCCGGTAATCCCAGCACTTGGGAGGCAGAGGCAGGAGGATTGCTGTGACTTTAAGGCTGAGCTCAGGGCCAGCCTGAGTTACAAAAGTGAGAGTCTGTCTCAAAAAAAAAAAAAAAAAAGAGTTATGTCCAAAGTCCATCTGCAGGCAGAAAGGCCTGCAGGTTTGACTTTGCAATTCTCAAACAGTATGTTCCCAACTAAAGTCTAAAATCCTTTAGGCATTCACAATAAAATTGCTGAATGCTGAAATCCCCAAAACTGTAATTTCCACTGGAAAAAAAAAATCAAATTTGGAGAAGAAACTCTGCATTTTGGTTGTCCCCAGTTTAGCTGGTTCGTGTTAGCTGGAAAGTGGTAAAGCATTATTTTGGGTGTATGACTGGTGGTGTTTGCTGAGGACATTACATTTCAGTAAACCAGGGAGGAGCCTTTGAGCACAGCTGTATTTATGGAAAAGATATTCTTGATTCTTGAGCCTTCAGGTGACTGTACATACAGGGGTGACCCCCTGTGGTGTTGTTTTCAGTACTGGGATAGATCCCAGTCCTTTCATTTTTTAGTTTGCAACAAAGTCTCATTAGGTTGCCTAGTTTGGACTTGAACTTTGATCTTCCTGCTTCAGCTTAGGGATCTGTGCTACCACACTTGGCTCAGTTGTGGTTTTTGATGGATCACATCAAGAGACTCAGGTTATCTATCAAGGTACAATATTTCAGAGGACCAGTATTAAAGCTGGTGCTCAACTTCACCAAGTATAGTCAATTGTTATTAGTATTCCTGAGGATCTATACTTGGGAAAATGTTACTGTCCATTTTACCGTATGAAGTATCCCATAAAGTGTTCTATTGTGTTTTCATGTTTATCAAACAAGTCCTCTTAAAAATGTAAATAAATGTTTTTAAAAGTTGTAAAGTTGTTATTGTTATTATTATCATTATTATTTTTGAGACAGGATCTCGCTTTTGTAGTTCTGACTGGCCCTGTGCTCAGCCTTGAACTCACAGCAATCCTCTTGCCTCTGCCTCCCAAGTGCTGGGATTACAGGTGTCAGCCACCATGCCAGGCACCATGGTATGTGGTACTGATTGCTGGTGAGTGTGAGTCTCCACACCTGGCATCATTGTATGTAGTTACTGGGGACCAAACTCGGCCCTTGCACTTGCAGGACAGGAGCTGGAACCACTGAGCTAAATCTGCAGCCTTAAAATTATTTTTTTCCAGAAATTTTTTTTGAGGGGAGGATTTTGATCTTTCAGGATTTTAGACTTCAGGACTTTTGATCTGAGATTTCAACATTCAAGATTATGGCATTTGAGATTGTGATTTTTGAGGTTATGATCCAAACCCATCTTATTATGCTTTCCTGGTAGAAGAACCATATGTTATATACTACTTATTTAAAAATACCAGTGAAAATGAGACAAACCGGCTAAAGGAACCACCCAGCTATTCTCCACAGACTGTGGAAGGACCGCCCGGAGGGGGGCTGCAGTTTGCCTGTCAGTGTACTCCACACTGAGGTGCAATTCTGCTCCCACAGAGTTAGCTGCAAAGCCCCTTTCATCTTCAATGGGGATCTATGGCACTTTAAATATATATTTTTTCTTGAATATGGAGGTCTATTGAAAGTATTATCACTTTCTCTATAGTTTGACCATGATGATAATATGTTTAGGTAAAACTTCAATGATAATTATGATAGACACCAGATCAAAATTTGAGCACCAGCTCCAAAGCCAGATTTAAGATCAAATCTGTTGTTCACTTACTGGCAACAAGTTCATTAACTTGTTGAAGATAATTCAGTTTCCTCATCTATTACAGTGCAAGGCAATTTCAGCACCCAGGAGTCCATATGTGGATCCTTGTCCAACAGTAATATGATGGCAGCCATGAGATGTTTAATATTTTTCTAATACTGACATAAGGAAAAAAAAAACCCAGATGAAACTAGTATTTATCCCAATATAACAAACTTCAACTTGTGGCAATGTAAAAATTATCAGTGAATGATTTTATATTCATTTCTGGTAAAGAACACAGAAACTCATCTACATTAGCTGTACTGTCTATGCCCAATCCCCACGTGGGGCTGGCAACTCTGGTAGCCATTAGCCCTTGACAGTGTGCAGTTCATCCTAGCCTCTCAGTGCTCCTGAGAGCAGAAAGCCGAAAGGCTACTGCTATAGACCTCATCAAGAGTGAACCCGTTCATTGGGAGCCTTCTGAAAGAGATGCCTGGATTCTGAAATAAATTAAGTCTTCGTTAGTCATCTACTGATGATTTTGATTCATAGCAACATGGTAGGAGCGGTCTGCTCTACGCAAATAAGCAAGTGCATAACTGGGGCCACGATCTATTTCTTACTATCTGTTCTCTGGAAGGGTGTTTATTATTTCCCAAACACAGAGGATCCTGTTTAACACAGGGCTCAACATTGAAAGGGAAGGTGCTAAAAAGGGGTGGTGGTAGTGTGGTGGGGCTGGGTTTGGTGGTGCACTGCTGTAATACCAGCACTCTGGGAGGCTGAGGCAGGAGGATCCAAGTTGGAGCCCAGCCTGGCCAACTTGGAGAAACCTTATCACAGTAATAAATAAAAGGCTGGGGATGAAGCTCATTATAAAAGGACCTGGGTTCAACCCCACAGGGTGAAGGAAAAAAGAGCGGTGGCGGTCAGTGGGCCAAGCTGACCAGAGAACAATTATGACAGCAGGGAAGGGCCTCGCTGCCAAGGGCGCAGTGGGTGCCTGAAGGCTCCGCCGAAGAGGGAGGCAAGTTCTAAGGGCCCCAAGAGCTTGCTAGGACCAGCTGGTACCGGGCTACGGAGGCGGCCTAAACAGGGGATCAAGGAACTGGGGCTGCTACCAGTGCTACTGCGCGGGTCTTCGCGACAGGCCGCCAACACCACTTCGGCCTCTCGGCCAGCGCCCGTTGTTTCCCGGCTCCTGAATGGCTGGGGGGCCGAGGTTAACCTTTCACCGCGGCGCCCCGTCCAATCAGAGGCCGGCTCTCAAGCTGCCGCGGGCCGAGCGGGCGTGGGGCGAGGAGCGGAGGCGCGGCGCGGCGAGGCGAGGCTGGGATTCTCCAAGCGGCCGTGCGCCGTTGCCGCGGGCTGTGCGCGGGCCGCGGGCGAGCCGAGCGCTGCGCAGTCTCCGCAGGCGCCGGCGGGAGGGGTCGGGGCGCGGCGCGGCGAGGCGCAGGCGGCTCCGGGCCCAGGTGAATGGAGTAATCTGACAGCGCCGACGAGGCGACGGCGAGCGGCAGGAAATGGCGGCGACGGCGGCGGCGCCGGGCGGCACCGGGAGGCCTGGGCTGTGACGCGCGCGCCGGAGCGGGGTCCGATGGTTCTGGAAGGCCCGCGGCGCCCCGTGCTGCAGGTGAGGTTGGCGGGCGCGCGCGGACTGCTGCGCTTTGTGGCCCGGCGGGGGCGAGGCCGGCGTGGGCGGTAGGGCCTGGCCGCAGGCCGCGCGGGGGAGCCCGGGCCTCGCGCGCAGATGGCGCGGCCTCGCGGTCCGGGCCTGCATTGGACCGGACTCCGCGCGGGACCTCGGCGGCCGTGGCGTGCGGGGCGCGGGTCCTCGGGGTCGCATCCGCCCAGCCCACCCGGGAGGGGCCGGGCTTCTGACAGGTCCGGGCCCGCGCGCGAGTGCAGCCGCCCCGGGTGCCCACGGGGCCCACCGTCCCGCGGGATCCTGGGCCTGTGCCCACGGTGCGGGTCGCCGCGTGGGTCCTGCGTTATCCCGGACAGGGAGAGCCGTGGGTCCGGCCTGGACCCTTCGCGTGTTTATTGGCAGGTGACCCGAGCCGGCCCCAGGGGGCGGGTGGCCGAAGCCATCTTTTTGCCCCTCCACTCAGATGCTTTTTTGTGCCTGGATGCCCGGACCGCGGAACGAATCTCTCTTAAACATCTTTGAGTTTGGGGGAAATCAGTGTCTGTTTTAAGTTAGCGCATCTGATTTATGTGGATTGTTTGGTAAGGCTGAGCTACCCCCATGGCTTTACCTGCAGGACAGAGTCTGTGTCCTCAAGATTTGCAAAAACTAGCGAGTGAGGAGCCTCGCTCTGTAGTGTCCAGTCATTGCCCTAGTGAGGAAAGTTGTGGTCGAGGGGTCGCGAAGAGATTTGTAATTTTATTATCCGGCTTTGAAAACCTTCATTTGATTAAAGTTGGTAACTTGCAAGCCTTGAGTTTCTGTCTTTGGATATTCTGAATCTTTTCAGTTGTACAGTCCTGATTGTTGTCTTGTTTTCAGATGCAGCAGTTGAGTAAAAAGGATTCACGTTAGGAGTTAAGCAGCTTAGAAAATACTTTTTTACTGGGCTTTAAAATTAAGTTTAAAGTGTATTGCTGTGATATATTATAGATTTAAGTAAAAATACTCATTCTAACTAAGCGTTCACTCAATTTATTAAAAGGTGGGTTCTAGATGAGTCTCCTAACAAGTATAAACTTGGTTATATCTTTGGGAATGGGTTCCGGAATGATTGGTGTATTTTGCAAAATGTCTTTAAAGCTAACTGTGGTGTATGTTAAACGTAACACATGCAATACACACACACACACACACACACACACACACACACACACAGATATTTTATAAAACTGTCAATATTAAGGGCCACTAAAGATTTTTTTTAACTTGGTTACTACAAGCCTTGATTGTATGACACAGACCTGTGGACTTGCCTATGACATCATAATACTGATTTTAAAAAAGATGAATTAGTTTCTTTTACCTTTGGGTTGAGACCTTTTCTTGCAGTATTGTAGTAAGGGTTTTATTTACTTCCTGTGCTACCCTGTTGTATTAAAAGTTCAGTTCTGAATACTGTACTACGCCTGTGACTCGGCATGAGTTACATAGATTATTGTGCTAACGTTGAGGTTCATTGTTTTGGTTTTAGAAGACTATTCTGACGTTATGATGCCCCTGACTCTTATTTGATAGTCGTTCTTCCGATGTTATATAATGAGTAGCATTTCTAGGAAGAATAACTTTTATTTTATTGAGATATTTTATCCTCTACCACGTTCCAAGTGAAAAGTGCTTATTTCATGTGACGTGGCTGGTATTTCAGAAACATTCTCACAGTTGTGACCTTACCACGTGCACTTGTGGCAGAGGACGTAGAAACATTTAAGTGTCTCCTAATTATGTGTCAAGATGTGTCAGGTTCTCTACATACCTTCTCATTTCTTACTGTAACCTTGAGACAGTCTCAATTTTGTCCTTATTTTACAGGCAAGGAGACTAAGACTCAGGGATTACTGCTCAGAGTTGTGAATCTAGACGTGCCAGAGTCAAGACTGAATGATGGTTTGCCCTCAGAGTCCTCGCGTGCATGCTCTTGGTTTGCGGTGCTGTTTCAGCTAGACGTGAGGGAAGCCTGCATGATGTAAGCAAGCCCCTTGTTGGTGCTTGTCAAAGGAATGAGCTGGATCTAACCGGAATGCTCAGATGACCTCTGCTTACTTGAACCCTTCATATTGCTTTGAACGTTGTGAAAAACACATACTATAAACACATAATCTATACCATTTCAAGGGTACTATTTAGTTGCATTAGGTCCATTCTTCCCTCCTCAAACCATCCATTTCCACACTTTTTCATGTTTCATATCTGAAACTCTACATTCACTTAAATGCTAACTCCCCATCCTAACCCCTACCACACTGGGCAACCACCATTCTTCCCTTCTCTAAGAATCTCTAGGAACCTTGTAAAAGTGGAGTTAAATAATTATCGTTCTTTTATGTCTGTCTGATTTTACTTCCCTTGGTACCTTCATGGTTCATTTATGGCAAAGCATGTGTCGGTCTCCCTCCTGTGACTGAGTGATATTCCATTGTGTACATAGAACCTGTCCCCATGGTTTGACAACAGTTTCTCAGCTTTCAGATGTCTGAAAACAGTTCATTCAATATGTTCTGTGCTGACCCTGGTTAGCTATGTGATTATGAGGACAGACAGATGATACTGTATGTACTGTGTTGCATGTATTGTGTCTTTTGTAGAATAGGTGCATTTCTCACAGTATTCAGCTTACGATGGGCTTACAGGGATATAACCCCTTCGGAGGTGAAGGAGCATCAGAATATGCCGTGTTTGTGTATCCACCTATGGATGGCTGCTTGGGTTGCTTCCAGCTTTTGACCATTGTGAATAATACTCTTATGAATATGGGTATACAAATGTCCATTCAAGTCCCTGCTTTCCCTTTTGTTTATATGTACTTTAGAGGGATCAGATTGTTTCTTGATGATCAGAAACATTCCTCTCAGGACTTACTGCAGTGTAAATTTTCTCAAGATTCTTCTAGACTGATAGTTTTCTCAGCAGTTTCTCTGTGTCAGTAAAAGACTAAGATTCTTGAAACTTAGGCATTACTCACTTTGAGAATCTTTGTTCTTGTCATACCATGGCATGTAGCTGAATTCATTCCATGGATCAAACAGAATGATGTGCTCTATTAAATGCCAGAGGATACTGCTAAGAATTCTTTTTAAGTTGTATAAATAGACAGTTGGAGCCAAGTGGCTTATTTTGTTTACCTTGCTTTTTGTGCATTTGTGAGGTTAGTTCATCCTGAAAGCCCAGTGGATGGATGCATATGTATTATACTATCTCTTATTGACAGGTTTTCTTTGCAAGATTTTTCTCTTATGCATTTAGGAATTCCTGAGGTAGACTATAATCTTGGAGGCAAGGTTATGTCCTTGATATTCTACTTCTTTAGCCTGTGCGACTTGGCCCTTTTAGTCCTTAATTTCTTTCTTTTTTTTTTTTTTTTTTTTTTTTTTTTTTTTTTTTTTTTTTTTTTTTTTTTTTTTTTTTTTTTTTTTTTTTTTTTTTTTTTTTCTTGAGACAGGGATTTGCCTTGTTGAGGCTGGTCTTCAACTTAGCCTAGAACTCACCAATCCTCCTGCCTCTGCCTCCCGAGTACTAGGATTTCAGCCGTGAACCACCACACTGGCACTGTGGTATGTGGTACTGATTGCTGGTGGGCGTGAGTCACCATGCCCAGAATCGTTGTATGTGGTGACCAGGGATTGAACCTGGGCCCTTGCGCCTGCAGGGCAGGCGCCAGAACCACTGAGCTAAATTCCCAGTCCGGTTTCTGATTCTTTGATGTTTACCAGATCCTTTGTGTAATAAAAGCTTATCTTTAGTTCTTAACTAATTTCTGTTAAAAGAGCCTACAGTATTAGAACATTGTATTCAGGGACAACCATTTATTTAATACAGTAATTTATAATTTTGTTTACTTTGAGAAGGATTTAAGGTGTTCTTGATAATAGTAAGGCACTTTACAGAATAACTCTGAATATAATGGTAAAATGTTAGTGAAGAGAGAATGGAGGGAGAGAACTGGATGGAGTAGCTGAGGGCAAAGATAACTCAAGGCCTCTGTGCTACTATGTGGCAAAATGAAAGAGGAAATAGAATTATGGTTAGCATTGATTAATGAGAGGAAGTATGCCAATTAGGAGGAGCAGACATTTCTCTTATATGAAGAATTAATATGTTGAATTTTACATAAAATAACATTAGTGGTATAGGGAGAAAATGTTTCACATTTTACAGATGGCAGAAGCATTTTTCACCTGCCCTTGTAGAGAATCTGGATAAAAACCTCAGACATTACAGACAAGCTGTAGTAAAGTAGGTGTGCATGATTCTGGTGATTTCATTCATTGGAGTTAATATGTCTTTCAGGTGGTTCCCTTCAAATGTCAGTTGTTTCATTGAGCTTTTCACTGATGCCAAATAACCACCCATTCTGGAATAAACTCTGTTCTGGACAGTGTAGGATATCAAGATTTCCCAAATGCTGCAGTTACTTTCTGTAGGGAGTGTATGTTGGTCTAAGTAAGATTCATTTGTATGTGGGTATTTACCTGATAAATGAATAAATACAGGCAGACACATTATTTTAGGGGTATAGCTAATGAAATTGAAGTTTCTCATTGTCTAAGAAAGCATTTCTTAAATTCTAAATATAAATGGCTTTTCCAGCCAGAGTGGTAGCACATGACTGTAAATCCCAGCATTCTGGGAGGCTGAGGTAGGAGGATAGAAAGTTTGGCTCTAGCCTGGTCAATTCAGTGATTTTTTTTTTTAAACTGGAGTGAATATAAGTGCTTCAATACATTCTATATGTAATGTCATACAAAATTGAGAATTAAAAATCTCTCCAAATTTCTCTTGAGTTTTAAAGCCCCACTGCAAATTTCATTCACTTTGTTCTTTCTTGAGCAAGTATTCACTCTATCCTGTCCGTATTACAGATTCTCGGAGTCGTACTAGAGGAACATAGTGGTTCATGTAGAACCACTTTTTGTTTTCCATTATTCCTTCCCTCTTCCATTCTTTCATCCTTTTTTCCCCTGAAAAATCATGCAGTAGAGATAGTTAAAGGAAGAAAAAAATAATGGCTAGATCCTGTTTAAAACAACAACAAAAAAGTTTAAAAGGCTTTCCTGTTTATCTTCTCTGTCAAGGAATTGGTACTTCATTAACATTCAATTATGCAGTATAAATGACTCAGAAGATAGCCTGAGACATTTTCTGAAGATATCACTGATTGTTGCTAGAAATAAGACATGACAGGCTTAAGTGTAGCTGCTGGGTTTTGGTTTTTTTTTTTTTTTT
>PVIR01035347.1:0-16537 GCA_004026965.1 Petromus typicus | reverse complement strand
AAGATATACCTCAGCTGTCCCAGGTTCAATCCCCCGGACAAAGAAAACAAATGAAATAAATATTTAAATATCCAGACTGGCCCGGAAGTGGTGGTGGTGCACACCTGTGATCCCAGCACTCAAGATGCAGAGGTAGATAAATGACACGAGTTCAAGGCCAGACTGGTCTATGGAGAGTTCAAGATTAGCTGAAGTATAAAGCAAGACTCTGTCACAAATGCATACTATATAAAACTTTTTCAGGGTTTCCCTATAGTCAAGATGGCCTTGAACTATACACTCTACGCTGCCCTAAAAAAAAATCAAGCTGATCCTCCCAAGTGCTGAGTTTACAGGCATGCACCGCTATGCCTGGCACAAAAATATATTTGAATTTATGGTTTTGCATTCTTGTTTTCTACCACACTCGGTAATATAGTTTCTAGACATAGGAGGTCGTGGAGATCCATCTGGGCCTCAAGCATCTATGTAAATGTTCTGCCACTGAGCTATTATTCTACCCCCATAAATATATCCATAAAGAACTACATGTCTCAAAAAGGAGTTGATTACCCTTGTGAAGGAAATCTACTCAATACCTCCATCTAGTGGCAAAACTTTGCTTGAGGCCATGCTTTGCAAATTACAAGTTTTGCTCTGCAAGGCTGAGGACTGAAACCCAAGGCCTCAACCCTAGGCAAGAGCTCCAACAACTGAGCTACACTCAGCCCTAGTGTAAGCTGTTTTTCTTTCCCTTGGGCTTTTTTCAGTACTGAGGATTTAATCCAGGGGCCTTCTAGCCTATTTATTTATTCATTAGGAGGCAGACTCTCCCTATGTCTAGATGTTTTCAAATCACCCTTTCGTGGTGATTTATTACAACAATCTAAGGAAACAAATATCTGGTCCTGAGAAATGGGATGCTGCTCTAACAAGTAAAAAACACAGCTATAGCTTTGGGTAACCAGCAGGGAATTTTCTTTCTTTAAGCACTGGGGACTGAACCCAGTGCCTTTGCATTAGGTGACATTCCCAACCCTTTATTTAATTTTAAACTTTGTGACTGGGTCTAAGTCACCCAGTCTCAGCATGAACTTGTAGTCCTGCTGCATGGGATGACAGGTGTGCACTAGTACACCTGGCTCCAAAAAATAAGCCTGGGTCACATTGAAAAGACAATTGGGGGAAATGTGGGCAGAACAGGCGACTCGGCCAGGGATCAGGAGCAGCAGACGATGTTAAATGCTTTGTCACCTTAGACAGATACACATACTGTCATAACAGAATGTTGGTACAAATGATATCACAGGTGAGGCCTCAAAACGAAATTAGGGCCATGATACTGGACATGTTATAAAGTGTTAGAAAAGCTGGCCCAACTTGGGTTCTAGTGTTGTACACAAAGTCGAATTTGTAGGCAATGAATCTGGATGTGTTCTGAGATTTCCAAACAAACACTTGGTTTGTCCTTCCTGCTTATGTTAAAGTGAGAGAAACGAGATTAAATGAGGCAAGAATTAAGCGAAAAGCAGCAGCAGTAGTGATTCTGGAATACTCTTGGCCTCGCTGGACTGCAGATGGGGTGTGCTCCCCCAGAATGGAGCCTGTTCAGACAGGCAGCGGCTGCAGGGAGTCGTGGGCGCCGTGGGCTTCACTGACGCTCTCGGCAGAACGGGCAGTTATCCAGGGGGTCTGGGGAAGTCTCACATTTATAGTTTTGGGGAATATCATACTAGCAGAAACACTGGCACCCCGGAAGAGATGGCAGAAGGAAGGGAGCCATCGCTCCTGGAGCAGAGCCACTGACCCTGAGGCCACAGCTACGGCCAGAGCCTGGGTGACAATGGACCACAGGATGGTTTGGTCTGAGCCAATGGCTTTCAAACGTCCCAGCTCCAGCTCAGTGTCATCATGAAAATCTGTCACATGCGCTCCTCCCCAGTCATTTGTCTATGCTGCTGTAACAGATACCTGAAATTGGGTAATTTACATAGAGAACCGTGTTTCTTACAGTTGTGGAGACTTGGAAGCTCAAGACAAAGGCACTAGCATTCGGAGCCCAGTGTGCTCACACAGCAAAGGGCAGAGGTGAAAGGAAGCTGTTGGTTCCTTTGTACCCTCCGTCCACCCAGAGGTGGCACCCTCGTGGCTCGTTGCCTCTTCAAGGCCCTACTTTGCACAATGCCTACACAATGGGGACTTTCAGCATGAAACTGGGGGTTTGTGTGAGACAGGGTCTCGCTATCTGGTGCCGGCTGGCCTTGAACTATGTATCCAGGCTGGACAGTGATTCTCCTGCCTCAGCCTCCTGGGTGCTGGGATTACAGGCGTGAGCCACCACGCTCAGCCTCAACATGTGTTGAAGGGACACATTTATTTTTCCTTTCTTTTTAAAGAAATGGGGTCCAAACTCCTGGCTCTCCTCCTCCTCCAGACTCGCTGGCCCACAGGCATCAACACACCTGGTTTGGAGGGACATTAACCCACAGCACCCATCCCTGTCTGCTCAGGCTGATGATTTGTCTGCTAGTTTCACAGGTCCATAGATGAGCAGTCTGAGCTCAGCATGGTTCATACTTATCAATTCACATGGTTTGGATAAGAATTGAAACTTTGAGCTGATACATTTAGAGTCAATGCTGAATGTGTATATATATATATATACATACATATATATACACATATATACATACACATATACATACACATACACACACACACACACACACACACACACACACATATATTTAGTGGCACATGTCTATAATCCAGAACTTGGGAAGCTAAGGCAGGAGAGATGCCCTCAATCTGAAGCTAGCCTGGGCTACATAGTGAGACAGGCAAGAAGAAAGGGAGAGAGAGGGGGAAGGAAAGACAGATCATTGATACTTGATGATACTGAGAGGGGACGTGTTTTGCCCACAGAATAAAAGATGAACTAGGGGAATAGAAGGTTGGCTATCCTGAAGTAAACCAGACCCCAATTCAGCTCTGCCCACGGCATCAGGATGCGACAGTATTTTGGAAACAAGGGCTTTTGCCAAGGCTGCTGGCTACTTCCCGAGGCTGTAGAAAGAACTCCCCAGCGTTCTGAGCAGGGCCAGCACTGCCCTGCCAAAACGCTCGCCCTGGCTTCCAGAACCACCTGAGTCTGTTTCTGTGGTGGTAAGCCACTCAACTTGTGGCACTTTGTCACAGCACTGGTAAAAGTCTGGGCACTTATTCCAGTCAAACTGCGCGTGCCTTTCATTGTTTCCGAGCTGATACTATGACATGTCCTGAGGAAATCTTGAGCCTCTACAGGAATATGGCAATGTTTTAATCTCACAGATCTGAATATGAACCCAATGTAGAAGACAACAGTTTCTAAAAATAACTTTGATGATTTGCCTTGGGATCCAGAACAGAATAATGCAAAAAAAAAGGCATTTAGGAAGGTCTTAGTAAGTCTAAGACAGAGGTTCTACTTGTCCAGAGGATGCCTTTGGGCTTCTTACATGCAATCTGGGAACAGTGCTTTCCAAGGCTATCAACTCAACTACGATTCACTTCAGAAACAGGGAGCTTGCAAACAACCATGCAGCTGTACTAGAAATTTTTAAAAGATGATAATCTATGCTTCTCCTTTGTGTCTTGGATTTGGAATGATTTCTCAGCCATAGGACAAAGGGAAAGATCTGATTCACATTTTCCACTAACCCGGGGCTCAGCTGCTGAGCTATAAGCCCCGTTTTTTGTTGTTTTGAGACGAGGTCTTGCTTTTGTAGTTCAGGCTGTCCCCTAACTCACTGTGTAGCCCAGGCAAGACTTAAACTCACAGCAATCTGTCTCTGCCTCCGAGTGCTGGGATTACAGGCTTGAGGCATCATGCCTAGCATTGTGGCATGTGGCACACCTAGCATTGTGGTATGTGGTTACAGGGGACTGAACGTGGTACCTTGTGCTTGTAAGGCAGATGCTGGAACCAGTGAGCTAAATACCCAGCCCTAAGCATCTTTTTTTGTTTGTCCAGCTCTTGGGAGGCTGGGGCAGGAGGATCAATGGGAGTTCAAGGCCAGTCTGGGTTACACAGAGTTAAAGGCCAGCCTCAACTATGTAATAACTCCCTGTCTCAAAACAAACAAGCAAACAAACCTAAACTTAGAAATTTCATTCCAGGAGTGGTGGTGCATTCCTATGTCAGCATTCAGGAGGCCAAGGCAGAACTGCTACAAACTTCAGACCTGGGCAGATTACACAGTGATTTCAAGGCCAGCCTGAACTACACAAAGACCCCCTTCCCCCAAAATCCATTTGACCCAGCTATTCACCTTCACTGTATCTTCCTGAAAGATATATTACAGTGCATACCCATGTTGGTAGCAGTACAATTCATCATAGCTGAATACTGGAAGCAGCTCAAATGTCTTATCAACAAACAAATGAGTGAAAAAGAGTAACAGTTACATATAACGGGGTACAACTCTGCCATAAAAAAGGAAAAACCTGAGTCATTTGTAAGAAAATTGATGCATCTTGGGATCATGTTAAGTGAAACAAATCAGATAGCCAACTTAAATATTGCATAGTTTCTCTACGAGAAACCTAATGTACAAGTAAACTAAAAAGCAAAATAAAAGGTAGGAGGACATAGGGAGACAAATCCAGCATTTTCATTTTTATCCGATGTAAAATTTAGGACATGGCCTGATTAATGTACTAACCACTATCAGGTCTGAAATCTTTTACCCCTTCTAGGCCTGATACTCACATGCTAGAATAAGTAGAAAAGCTACAATCCTGTTTTCTTTTTTTTCACTTCCAAGAACTGAACTCAGGACCTTGTACTTGCTAGGAAGGAGTGGCACCACTGAGCTACAGTCCTGGCCCAATGCTGTTTTCAATTTAGATGAGAATTTTAAATCTAAAAGAAATAAGTGGGTTATTTTTCTTATTTCTGGTTCCTAATGCTGGTTGAGATTTACTATTTCACCTTGAAATATATAAATCTACTATAAAATTACTTTTCTCAGAGAGGGGTGCTGCCAACTCTGCCCACACTGGCCTCCAATTCCTGGGCCCAAGCAATCTCCCTATCTCCTTGCCTGGTGGGACTGCAGGTACACAGCCACAACCAGCGAACATGTTTAAAGTCTTAGACACTATTTTATAGTAGAACATCAAGATTTTCTGGATAGGTGAAAGCTTTTATATTATTTTTATTTTGCAGAAAATAAATTATACAACTTAAAAAATAAAATCCAAAAATTAAGCAGTTCATCAAAATATTTAAGCCTACTGCATACAGAAACTGCTACCATTCAGAATTGTACAGCATTACCATCTCAGTATGTAGTGGCACATTCAAAGACCGCACAGACCAAGTGAGGGTAGGTTACACCTTAGGAACTCAGATGTGTTCAACACTCCAGATGACACAGACTGTAGACAGTCAAGCTCTCGTGTATTGTTTATTTTACACACATGACCTTGGAAGAATTGAAGACAGCATCCCAGTCATTGTCATGAAAATAGAAAAACCAGCTTACATTTATGGTAGCAAATCTTTCTGTAAAACTAGCAAATCTCTCACTCAAACTGAATTGTAAGAATTTGTCCTTTGAGCAGGGTTACTGACATATTATTGCAAATAATGAAAAATATATTTTTAGCTACTTAGGTGATATTCTGTATTAAGTGTAATAAAAGGTAAAAAGAATGTTAACATTTCGTTTTTGGAAATTTTAACATTTATGTAAAAAGTAAGAGCAAGAAAATTAAGTAGGTTGATAGAAGTCAGGAACCCCTCTAACATGTTAAAATTGGAAGACTTCAGAATTTCTGTTACGATCTCATTAAATCATTGCATCAATAATATTCTAATATTTATCTCACTGTAAGCATAGAAAATGTCGTATTTTCACTTCATAAGTTTTGTTCCATGTCTAATTACTAATTACTCTTTCAGATGGTTTCATCTTAAATCAGAAGATGAACGTTCAAAACTTAACCTTGAGCTAGGCAGGCGTGGTGGCACATGTCTGCAATTCCAGCACTTGGGAGGCTAAGGCAGAAGGATCACTGCCAAATTCAAGGTCAGCCTGGGATTCACAGTGAGTTCAAGGTAAGTCTGAATTCCCTAACGAGACCCTGTCTAGAAAAAAAAAGAAAAAAACACAAACACAACTTAACCTCTTAGGAGTCCTCCTGCAACACTACTCATTAAAAATTTTGTTTTGGTCTTGGGGTTTTAGAGACTGGATTTTTTTCTCTCATAAGGTGTCATCCCTGCTCAGTTAATGCCAATTTTAAGTGCACACTGGAGAAAGAGACCCAATAAAGGACACTGTGATTCTGTATCATTAGCAAACTACTGCTTAAGATTATTTTCCTCAGACTCTTTTTTAAATTTGCAAACATATGTCAAAACATATTCAAGGAAAATTCAACAGTGGCATAGACACCGTGTCAATACAATGGTTTTCATAAACACCAAAAATTAGTTAAACTTCTGTATACATAATTTTAAAAATGATTGAAAACTCTTAAGTCTACAGTGTTTGCTGCTGTTCAATCCTCCGAATACAGTTAGGACATAATTAGCTATTTAAAAATTTATGAAGTTTAATAGAAAACTTTTGCTATGGGTTTAGTGTCACTCACTTTGCACTAAATTTGCCTCTGGAATCAAAAACACCACGGCTCTCATTCTTAAATGACCAAAAAAAAGATTAGAAACTTGAGAGAAGTTCTGAGAATAATCATGGTTTAAAACAAACCTTACATATCTTTTTAAAAGACCTATGAACTTTCCTTCTCATTTCTTCCTTTGGTTTTCTTATATCAAGACAAATATGCCAGTATCACACTATTTGTTACACATAAGGCCAAAATTATTACAAAGTTATTTCCTCTAAACTTCAAATTTATCCACTGTTAACAGTCATTTAATTAGACAAAATAATGAACAATAATTTTAATTCATCACAATATGTCTATAACTGACATACACTTGGAAGTGTAAGGTTTTAAATTATCAACAAAATGTCAATTCCCTATGAGTTTCAGAACAGACATTTGTCTATAACCAGCAAAACTTTAAATGTTTTCTTTTCAGCAGGAAGCTCTCTCAATGCTTCTTGAGACTGGCAGCCCATTCCATTAAAAAAAATGTTTTTATAAGCACTCTGCTATAATATAATACTGTATGCTTTCCAGAAATCTGATTTCCTACTTTCTTCAAAACCATACTTTCAAATATTACTTAACATCAAAAAGATAGAAAACAATTTTTAACAAAATCTGAAACATGCACCACAATGAATAAAAATCCGTACTGAGCCATCTGTCTTCCCAGTGGGGTGCAATTCTTCTCTTTTCTATTGTTCGGGTTCTCGAGTCCTACAGTTTCAACTGCTCTGGATATTCAGTTGTCAGCAACTATTAAGTTGCTGCTTTGGATTGAAAGGAACAAGGTAACTGTTGTCTTCTAAACTTTTTAAAATGTTTATTTTTAAAATATATAAATATATATGTACATATTTGGCAAGTTTACTGTTCACATTGAGATTGTAACATCTTTGCTTATGCTTTTCATGTCTTACTTTGTGGTTTCTCACTTCTTTCTAGGTGACTGACAATTTTTACTTTTTAAAAGAGAATGCTTTTCTTTCTAGAAACCTGAGGCTGTAGATCCCTAATCATGAGACTTCAATATACCAAAATAATTCTGTGCTACAGATTAAGAGATCAGTCCCATAAATGTATTCTATCAGAGCAGATTTTGGAATTGTTTTCAATAAATTTAGATATGGCATAATAAATATTAGGTATATAGATATTAAGTGTGTTAGTAAACACACTTAATACATTTATTTTGCTATTGTGACTCTGAATCATAATGACCTCTCAACTCTGCAATTTTTCTCAAATAACTGAAGCAACAACACAAGCTTCACTTTCAAACGAGCTCTCCAGCCATAAAAGATCTTTAAAAACTCATCATTTAGTAACAAATAAATAAAGCAGCAGGCTCCTGTTTAAGAAAAAAAGTTTGCAAGTTAGAAATACTTAACACCATTTTTTAGGTCACCATTAAAATCCAGTTATGATGCTAAAGCAGTGTTTTAAAAATTTGATACTGTGAAATACTTATCTTCTCCCCTACATCTGCCCTCTTCCAACCTTGTGTTAATCAGCTCTCTTCATCACAAGAAGTCGAGTGCTGCTTCTCATTTTAAATGCATTTAAAAAAAACAAAGATAACAGCATTTTCAGTGCACGAATATCTGAATATCCTTCCTTGTGCAAGTACATTTTTTAAAGAAGAAAAATAAAAGAAAAAAGCAACAAGAACCCCGCCCTCACCCTTCCCATCGTATTTTTCCTGGTGGGTAAAAATCAAATTTACTTTTAAAAGTTCATAATGGGCTCTTCATGAATGCAAGTTTCTCCACAAAACAGCATGCTGTTACAGAGTGCGCAACATGAAGGAAATGCCATCGTGCTAACTAGTGTGACTGGTAAAACAGAGTCATTCTGTAAAGGTAAGGCAGAGACTTGAATATTCACGTAATCAAAGTCCAAATAAACCTTCCTCCGGCTCAAACTGTGACGACCTTCTGCCCAAGCACTCCAAAATCTGCATTGTTAGTACTGTCCATGATTTTCAAAATTATGCCATATATATGAAAGTGTTGATATCGGATTCATCTCTTCTGATGTATTTGTGCTCTATTAGCCATTCTATTTGCTCTTTTATCATTTTCTTTTGTGGTAAGAACATATTTTTCAAAATTTCTACTAATTCAGTCTGCAGCTGGGCATTACTAATTTTCTTTCTCATTTTCATTATTTGAATGATAGCTTCCTAAAAGAAAACATAAAAATGAAAGAATATTAATATATTAAGTAAAGCAAAACAAGACTTTTTATATACAATTCATCCTCCATCCAAAATCTATCAAAATGAACATCATTAGGAGGTTAACATGAGATAAACATTTACTAAGAAATAAAAATATCTTTTTCACTTCCATAAAAGAAGATCTGTTCATTACAGAGATTTTTGAAAACAAGGAAAAGCACAAGTACCCACAACCTCTCTGCTGAAAGAAAACCACATCTAATGGAATACATTTCCTTTCATTTTTTTCATATCATGCACATTTAAAAAAGTGATCATATAAATACAATATGTACGTAAGTTCGTATTGAATTTATTTAAACATAAATTTAGCTACAACAAACTCCTGACATACAATTTTTCCTTGGAATGAATTACCTCTTCATGGAGTAGTAAAAGACAGCTTGTCTGTTTTAAAAATCAATAAGTACTGCTGGGCATAGTGGCACACTCCTGGAATCCCAACACTTCACAGGCTCAGGCGGGAGGACTGCTTTAAAGTCAAGGCTGGCCTGGACTATACAGTGAGGCCCTGTTTCAACACCCCCCCACACTTAATTATTAGTAGTACAATAATAAAGTACTGCTCTTTACTATTTACCAGATTAATAAGTTAATTTGCTGTAGTATCTTTAGTTTGTATTGATTTTTCAATTAAATGTCTTTAGCTTCCTAAAGGAATAAACATTTTCATGTAGGTCAATTTTATCAATACTTTTCCTGGCAAATTCTTTATCTAAAGGCCATGGATTTGGCTCAGTGGTGCCATGCCTGACTATAAAACGCAAGGTCCTGAGTTTGATCCTGGTTAAAAAAAGAAAAAAATGAGGCTATCTGAAAACTACTAAGCTTTTTGTTTTATCTTTTCTAGTACAAACCATCTCTTTAGCCAAAAATAGGCCATCTATCTGCTTTGGCAGAAATTAACATTTAATATGCAACTTTGCTACAAATCAATAGGATTGGGATTCACGGACTATTCAGAAAGAGAAAAATTTCTTTAAGTTCCCTGTATGACTAATTCTATACCAGCACTATAAAGTCAATTGAATTCCTCTCACTCTTAACATATCTAATTAGCAAGTTCTTAAATACAGATCATAAATGGTTTGCGTCAAAGGGTCTACTGCTCTAGGCACTCGAAGGGAGGAAAAGGGACAATTCTAAATGTCCCAATTTCTCCTCTTCTAGTTTTGATAAAGATGGAAATGGTGGTTGTGTTAGCGGATCTAAGAGGAAAATAGGACAGAGTTTCCAGCCCTGGACCCCACTTCCTATGTTGGAGGTCTCAATAGAAAAGTGTGGTATGCTGGTGAAAATCTATCCAAACTTCCTGAATCTTCCTCCCTTCCCACATGACACACAGTATAGAGATAGTAGACTGCCACAGGAACCGTCGTGGTGGGGCAGGTGGGATGACCTCAGTAGCAGCAGACAAAAATGACAGTTTGCCATATAAGCCAAGGGGCCACATATCAGACCGGGCAGGCTTGAAGGACTCAAAGATTCAGTAAGAGGGAAGGCAGGGCAGGAAAGAGGTTGCGTGACCCTTATCAAGTGGGGCTGGGTGTGTGTGCCCTAAGTTCTTCTGCTACAGGGACAGACAGACCACTCCACAGCTACCACAGAACAAGAACCCAGGACACTAGAAAAATGGGGACACTGTCACCACAGGGTCATATGACTTCCTTTAACTTCCTTTATATCCAGCTGCCATCTATGAGAATAATACACAATAGAGGATGTGTTTAGTGGGATCAAAAAAAAATTTTTTTTAAAGGTGTTTTTGAGACAGAGTCTCGCTTTGTGGTTCAGGCTGTCCCTGAGCTCAGCCTCCAACTTACATCACAGCAATCCTCCTGCCTCTGCCTCCCAAGTGCTGGGATTACAGGCGTGAGCCACCACGCCCGGCACCTTGGTATGTGGTACTGATTGCTGCTGGCTAAGAGTCTCCACGCCCAGAATTGTTATGTGGTTACCAGGGATCGAACCTGGCCCCTTGTGCTTGCAAGATAGGCGCCAGAACCACTGAGCTATATCCCCGGCCCCCCAACCAAAAAATTTTGTTAGAAGTCTGATCATTATACAAAGAGCTTAGGTTACATGAGTGGACAGAACTATAGACCACTTTCAGACAAAAGAATCCTTTTCTGTACATCTTAGAGTATTACTACGCCTGCCATCCCCTTACTTATTGGCTCCTTAGCCCATCCGTAATTTACCTTGGCATACCATAAGCTAGGAATGAAACCTGGTTACTTTCCCAGAGAGTAAAAGTTCCCAACACTTTTTATTGAAAAGGCATTCCCTTTCCATGGGTTACAGAAATTATTTTATTTCAACTATACTTATTTAATTATGGTTATTTTTTCATTGATTTTATTGGTATATTTTATACATACATTATGATCCATTCAACAGTGAGAATCTGTCCTAGTATATGACACATGTTCACTCTTATTTTTTCCCATTCCCCTGCCCTCCCTACACCTCCCCTCAACTAATGTTCTTGCAATTGTTTCCTTTTTAAAAACTGTTTCATTATTATAGAAATTGAAACATTTCAGTACATTTTAATATTTGGCAGAGCCAAGTTCCTTCACCACCACCACCACAATCTCATTGGCTTTTTTTAGACATTTCTCACTCTCATCTATTTATTTTGATAAACTGAAAATCAATTTTGAAAATTTCAAAAATACTAGTAGTTAATTGTTACACAAAACTTGAAGTACAAGAGATTAATATGGGAAAAATCAGCTGTTCAAGTTAGTTGGCCTTCTCATGAAAGAAAATCTTCTTTCATATCGAGAAAAAGAGCCAGCCACAACAGTACACATGCTCTGATTCTATTTACTCAAAAATACCTAACAGGCAAAATTAAGCAATGGTGTTGAGAATCAACCACAGCAGAGTAGGGGGATTGGCTGGACAGGTAACGGGGAAATTATTGAGTGATTAGAAACACCTGCAAAGTATATTTACTTATCACACCTAAGTTAAAATTACACTTTAAAAGGTATATTTCTTCTGGGCCCAGTGCACACCTTTAATTGTAACTTTTATGGAGGCTGAGGCAGGAGGAACAGAAGTGTAAGTCCAGTCTGGGCAACTTAGCATCTCTCTTTTTTTTTTGAGACAGGGTCTCACTTTGCAGTTCAGGCAGCCCTGAGCTCAGCCTCAAACTCACATCACAGTCCTCCTGCCTCTGCCTCCCGAGTGCTGGGATTACAGGCGTGAGCCACCACGCCCGGCACTGTGGTATGTGGTACTGGGGGTGTCTCCACACCCAGTATTGTTGTTATGTGGTTACTGGGGAATGAACCCTGGCCCTTGCGCTTGCAAGACAGGCGCCGGAACCACTGGACCAAATCCCCGTCCCAAGACTATTTCAATAAAGGGCTCAACACACCTTGGATTTAATTTCCACTACAGGGTGAACTCATGGTGATACCCCTGCCTCAGCCTCCCAAGTGCCACGACTATAGGAGTGAACCATCATGATCAGCCAATTTAAAACATTTTAACAAGAAAGGAGAAAAACTCTAATCAAACAAGAGGAACAACAACGAAAACAAGCTGGATACTTCTCTCTATTCAATTCCTTTTGCAATTTCTCAGTAAAAGGCTACAGGTCCTGCTTGTTTAAAAACGCCAACGAATCTTATAATTTTTCAATTTATTTTCTTATTACTACATAGAAAAATAACTGGTTTTTATTCATCTTTTCTATTTTATCATGTATCATATTCAACAAATAATAAAACATTTGCTTTTTTTCATATTTTATTGCAATGGACAGGAGTTTTAAATATAAAATATAAACGCAAAGGTGGAATAATTTCACTTTCAAAAGGCTACCTAAGACCGGAGTGGAGGGACAACACACCCCTGTAATCCAGCACTAGGGATTGGTTGGCAGGAGGACTGCCCCAAGTTTGAGACCAGCCTGGACTATACAGTGAGTTCAAGGCCATCCACCTTGGATTATATTATGAGATCCTGTTTAAAAAACCCCCCCAAAACAGGGGGAAACCCCCCACCTATCTAAAGATAAAACAGTATTAGTAAACATTAGGTACTCCTGATCATGTTCCAAAGGTACCACAGTACTAGTTTTCAAATACTTTAAAGAAGAGATGTTAGAGAACCTGTTTGGGTTCTAAGTAAATTAAGTTTCCTAACTGGCCATTATAATGGAATTAGAAGTCTCAAAATGAAAGGCAAGTATAAATAGTTCAATCCTACAACTCTCTGTTCCTGAGACTCCCCACCCCCTTTCCACTACTGGCAAAGGAAACTAAAGAGCGCTCTACTGCTGAGCTACATCTCCAACCCATTCACTTTCTTTTAATTTTGAAGAGGGCATCTCGCTAAAATCAAGCCCAAGTCCAGCAGGAACCTTCAATCCTCCTGCCTCAGCCTCCTAAGAAATTAGGATTACAGACAGTGTCAGCACAACTGCATAAAAAAAGACCTTGGTTTTTATCCAAACAATCAATCTAATGAAGGAAACCAAACTATATCTCTGTTAGAGTTCAAAGAGAATTCCATGAATATGATTTTAAAATCCCAGTAAAAGGAAAATTAGCTTTTTTTTATAAAACCTGAATTCCTGCTTTTAAATTAAAGCGAGGTTAAAGATTAAAATGAAATAAAATACAAAGGGCTTTTCAAAATTTAGACATTTTACCAGAATATCACAAACCTGGGTTCTCAATATTCTAAGTTGAACTATTCCTTCATTTTCTTCTTCCCTCATCCTTTCTGTAGTGAGTTGCAAGCGTCCAATCAAGTTGATTTTACCTCTTTTCTGAACTTTTGCATTTTTTCTGGAAAAAATATTGAATCAAATTATTCCAGAGTGACAGAAAACACTTAGAAATATTTTAAAAATTAACATCCATAACCGGTTAGATAACCAAAACATAGCTTGTTCTCAAACACACTTTGATTTCTCTCCAACATAACATCACCCATTAATAAAATGCCCATGCCAGCTGGGCATGATGGTGCATGTCGCTACTGCTATTACTTGGAAGGCTGAGGCAGGAGGGCCACTACAAGTTCCACGCCAGCCTGGGCTTCACAGTGAGTTCAAAGCCCGTGTTGTGATTTGGGTTTAGAAGTCCCCCAAAGTTTCATGCAGTCATAGGAGGGGTCATTTCAGAGGTAGCTGGATCTAGAGGGTATGCAATGCTAGGATTAAAGCTGGATGGTTATCAAATCAGTGCACTGATTTGTTTGGCACCCACTCTACTCTCGGTAGACTAGAAAGAATACTAAAAAAGGAGCACAAAGAAGCTGCTACGGCATCAGGCCCATCTACTTGCTGTGGACTAACTGTCCCCTGTGTTGCTCCTCTGCCATGACATACTGCTCCATGCCCAGCCAACTGTAGACTGAAACTCCTACAAACCGTGAGCTAAATAAACCTTTCCCTCCTTTAACTTTGGGTATCCGGAATTTTGTCTCAGCAATGAAAAAACAGACAAAGACAGCCTGCCTGAACTATACGGGGGCACCCTGTCTTAAAAAAACAAAAACTGAACAGAACTAAAGTGGTTATGTTCCTCATAATAACAAACTACATATAATTCATACTGCCATAAAAATTATTAAGTATATAGTGAAGATATATGGGTTGCAATTCAGCATTATCTACTCAGATATTCAGAAAAAATATTCTCTGCTTGAATAAAGATGCTTTAAAGTACAAAGGAATGTCTACCTTGATGAAAAGCAATATGATGTAATATCAGACACCAAAAATGAAAATTGTAAACTCACGATCTTGAGTTCATTAAATTTATTTTTCCTTTTTTTATCTGTAGAAGCTCTATCATCCCATTGTACTTTTGGGTCGTGTTTTAACCCAGACCTCTCAATTTTTGTTTCGTTTTGTTTTTGAGACAAGGTTTTGCTATGTAGTTCAGGTTGACTTCAAATTCAAGATAGTCTTGCTGCCTTACCCTTTCATGTGCTGGCCACTAATATTTTTGATAAAAAACTAAATGATGGGATTTAGCTGAGTGGTGCCACTCCTGCCTGGCAAGTGCAAGGTCCTGAGCTGGACTGGGGGCGGGGGCCACTAAATGACATAAATTTAGAGTTACTGTAGTATATAGTCACTGTTTTAAATATCATGTAAGGAAAAAGCTACTTTGCTAAAATAAAGCAGTAAAATTCTAACAAGTATTTTTATTTTAAATTAACCAACATGAACCTTACATTAAACTGAACTCCTGGTTCACTGAGAAGAGAGTACCTTCTGTGAAGTCTTTGGGTGAGCTGACTTGAGGTTCATACAGTAAAACTTGCCGTTTGAGCTTTGGGAAAGCTACTAAAGACTATAAAGAACAAAGAGAAAAAAAATTAACACTGATGAAAATTATGGAGTCCTAAAATCAATTCTGCAAGACGATTATAACTATAAATCTACAATTCAACTTTTATTTGGTTCTTCTGTGACTATAACAACGTGAATGCACAATGGAGAAAAGAATTGGTTATGAGGAAGCAATAAATATTTCTTTTTTTTTTTTTTTGAAACAGGGTCTCATTTTGTAGTTCAGGCTGGTCCTGAACTCAGCCTTCAACTCACAGAAACCTTCCTGCCTCTGCCTCCCAGAACTGGGATTACAGGTGTGAGTCACCATGTCCACCCAGCATGACGTGAACTGTGGTACTGACTGTTCATGGGCACGAGTCACCATGCCTGACACTGTTGTATGTGGTTACACAGGACTGAACTCAGGACTGTATGCTTGCAAGGCAGGCGCTGGAAACTCTGAGCTAAATCTCCGGCCCAATAAATGTTTTTATTGTAACAAGAAATTAGAATTGGTCACATAGAACCACAGCAAACATCATTTGCTAGTAATATACCAGCTCTTTCTTCAATAGGAAATTTATTCTAAAACTTCTAAGAAGTCTAGCTAGAGGGGTAATAAAATGTAGTTATATTAACTAAGAAGCTAATGAATATATCTTATACTCAAAAGGACTAAAGCCTTCCCTCTCTCCTTTGCTTTTTTTCTTTTTTGTTGAGACAGGGTCTTGCTTTGTAGTTTAGGCTGGACCTAAACTCAGCAATCCTCCTCCCTCTATCTCCTAAATGCTGAGATTACAGGTGTGAGCCACCATGCCCAGCACTGTGGTATGTGGTTCTTACTGCTGGTGGGCATGAGTCACCATGCTCAGCATTGCTGTATGTGGTTATGGAGATAGAACCTGGGACCTGCCCTGCAAGCACAAGGAGACTCACACCTACCAGCAATCAGTACCACACACGAAAATGCCAGGCATAGTGGCTCATGCTTGAAATCCCAACACTCGGGAGGCAGAGGCAGGAGGATTGCTGAGTTTGAGGCTGAGTTTAGCACCAGACTGAACTACAAAATGAGACCCTGTCTCAAAAAACAAAACAAAACCTAAATTAAAAAAAAAATTTGAGTTTAAGTGAACCTACTCTCATAAAAATTAAGTGTATGGGGCCAGGGATTTAGCTCAGTGGTTCTTGCACCTGCTTTGCAATGGCAACCCAAGTTTGATCCCCAGTAACCACATACCACAGTGTCAGGCCTGTTGGCTCACATCTGTAATCCCAGCACTCAAGAGGCAAAGGAAGGGGCCGGGGAGTTAGCTCAGTAGTTCCGGCGCCTGTCTTGCAAG
>PVIR01035346.1:0-16582 GCA_004026965.1 Petromus typicus | reverse complement strand
CTTTTAAGGTAACAAAAATTTACAATATTTTTGTGGGTTTTTTTTTTTAATGCCTTGGATTATTTATGTCAAAGGTATGTGAGACAAGCCAGGGATTTAGCTCAGAGGCACTATGCCTACCTCACAAGCACAACATCCTGAAAGTGATCCCCAGTACCAAAAAAAATGTTCTCCTGGAATGGAATTGTTTGTAGGTTAGGGACATACTTAAGTGATAATGCCTTTCTTCCTGTGTGTGTGTGTGTGTGTGTGTGTGTGTGTGTGTGTGTGAGAGAGAGAGAGATATTGGGGATTAAATCCAAGGCTTTCACGTTGAACTACATACTTCTCCAAAACTTTATCTTTTTTGGTACAGGGTCTCTAAGTGGTCCAGGTTTGAGACAGGGTCTTGCTTTATAATTCATAGTGGCCTTAAATTCTTCATGAATTCACTCCATTGGTCATCCTGCCTCAGCCTCCCACAGCTTTGATTACAGGCTATGCCATCATACCTGACTGGTTTGTATTTTTTAAAATTTATTTATTTTTTAGACAGGGTCTGGCTTTGTAGTTCAGGCTAGCCCAGTCTCACTATGTAGCCCAGGGCATCCTCGAACTCAGAGCAGTCCTCCTGCCTCTGCCTCCCGAGTGCTGGGATTACAGGCATGAGTCACCACGCCTGGCACTGTAATATGTGGTGACCAGAGATCAAACTTTGGACCTTGTGCTTGCCTGACGGATGATGGAACCATTGAGCTAAATCCCCGGCCTGCTATTTGATGTTATTTTTGAGACAAGACCTCACTATGTCGTCCGGGCTGGCCTTGAACTCTGGTGATCATCTTGCCTCGGCCTCCCATGTGCTGGGATTACAGGTATGCACCATCACACTTGGCTAGTTTGTATCTTTTTAGTGTCAGCTGTGCATAATAGTGCCTACCTATATCCCAGCACACGAGACAGGCAGAAGGGCAGCTGTGAGTTCAAGACCAGCCTACACAGCAAGCGAAACCTTGTCTCAAAAAAATAAAGTTGTCTACTCCCCATATACTGCGGGGCTCAGCGCTCAGTATGTGTTGACCAAGTAGTACAGGCTAGTGGCTGCAGGATAAAGAGCTTGAAATTCAGCTGTGGCAAGCCTGTAATCCCAGCCTTGGGAGGCTGAGGCAGGAGGATCACCTGAGTTCAAGGTCAGCCTGAACTATATGAAAAAGACTGTCTCAATACAACCCCTCCCATGGAATTTAGCTGTGTATTTCTGGTGCCTGCCTTGCAAGAGCAAGGCCACAAGTTTGTTCTTCATTAGCAAGAACAGAAAAAGGTGGGCTGGGGAGTTAGTTCAGTGGTTCTGGCGCCTGTCTTACACGCACAAGGGCCGGTTCGATTCCTTGGTAACCACATACAATACTGGGCGTGGAGACTCACCCAGCAGCAACCAGTACCACAGACCACAGTGCAGGGCGTGGTGGCTCACGCCTATAATCCCAGCACTCGGGAGGCAGAGGCAGGAGGATTGCTGTCATGTGAGTTTGAGGCTGAGCTCAGGGCCAGCCTGAACTACAGCCTGTCTCAAAAACAAAACAAACAGAAAAAGGTTAGATGTGATCTCCTGCCTGGTGTTAAGGGCTGACTTGAGAAACTGAAACCTTAAGTTTGGGCAAGGGTACAGAAAAGAGGAACACTTTGGTTCTGCTTCTCTCTACAGCAGCTGGCCACTTCTGAGTGTCAGTGCTTCTCAGTCATTTCTGCCCTCGCATTAATTCTGGCCAGGTGTGCTGGCTCACGTCTGTAACCCCAGCAGTTGGGAGGCAGAGGCAGGAGGACTGCTCTGACTTCACTCTGGCCTGGGCTACACAGTGAATTCAGGACCAACCTTAACTATAAGACCCTGTCTCAAAAAAAGATTACAAGGGGCCGGGGAGTTAGCTCAGTGGTTCCGGCGCCTGTCTTGCAAGCGCAAGGGCCCGGGTTCGATTCCCCGGTAACCACATAACAATACTGGGTGTGGAGACTCAACCCGGCAGCAACCAGTACCACATACCACAGTGCCGGGCGTGGTGGCTTATGCCTGTAGTCCCAGCAATCGGGAGGCAGAGGCAGGAGGATTGGGATGTGAGTTTGAGGCTGAGCTTGGGGCCAGCCTGAACCACAAGAGCGAGACCCTGTCTCAAAAAACCTAAAAAAAAAAAAAAAAAAAAAGATTACAAGGAAAAAATAAAATTAAAGGGAGACTGGCATTGCAGCTCAGTGTGAAGGCCTTGTGCAATTTCTAGTACCACCAAAAATAAGAAAGCAGGCAAGTTGGAAGTGCTTTGGACTCTTTTGAGCAGAGCAGTCCTCAGGCCCAGGGAGGACTCCAGCTTCAGCCTGGGCTTCTCCAGCGGCACCTGGCACCCGTCCGGTCACCTCCACCCCGAACTTCGGCTTCCCCATGCCTGCTCCGTCCGCACCAGATGGTAAGCATTCGGGCCTGCCTGGATCACGGCCGCACTGCACAGTGGGTAGAGGAAGCAGGAGCCGTGCCGCTGCCAGGGGTGCTGGGGAGTGCGCCCCAAATCTGCTCTCGGGCAGCCCTCTGAGCACCTCTCGGTCCCCACAGTGGGCCTCACCTGGAGGAGAAGAGGCAGGGGCTGTCCCAGGGCCTTGGCACGCGTCCTTAGCATGGCCCCGTGGCCCATTCTGGGACAGTTCCTCCAGGACGGTGGTGGCTGACGCGTGCTGCTCATACCACAGGGCACGGAAGTCGGCATGTCTCCCGTCACCTTTCCAGCGCCTGACTGCACGGGGATGAGGGACACTTGGGGAGAGGGCACAGGTGAGGATTCTCAGGTCGCGGTGTATTTTAATTTATTTAAATTTAGACAAGCAGCGCCTAATCAGGCAGGAATTAATTCCCTCTTCACTGGGGCCTTTATATTGCTTCTGCATATGGATGAGCACGGGTCACGCTGTCCCCCTGAAGGTGACCACTCAGCTCTCCAGCACCCCAGCTGCCCCCTTGCGGCGCTGCCAGCTCCTCCTACAGCTGCCCGCCCTCAGGACCACCTAAAGGGCCGCTGCGGGGGAAGCAGCAAAGGTCGAGAGGTTCCCTGCTGCCCTCTCTCGTCCCAGGGTGGCCAGCGGCACCCAGTGCCCCCTCTTGCCCCCCTCCCTCCCCCAGGCAATGGAAGTGGCCTCCTCAGAAGGCGGCTCTGCCTGGCGCCTCTGCTTTCCATGGGCTCATCACCCCTTGACACTGACGGTGTCTTTCCTCTGTAGCAGTCTGTCCTTCTCTGAGGGCGTCTGGGCCCAGTCCCAGGAAGCACGCCCTGCCCCTCACGTACACCATCACAAAGCCACAGGTCCTGCAGCGTGAGACCCCCAGTGCCTGAAGCACACACCCAGCAACATGGACCCACTCCTGACTCCACTGGCAGTGACGGACACACCGGGCAGCCTAAACTCACCTCTTGCATTCCAGTCTTCCCTATCCTGCCCAGAGTCACCCCATCTCCAGGGAGCACCTGGGGCACCAGTGAGGGGGACTGGGACCTGGGTGATTACCATGGCAACAGAGCCTGGCACCAGCGGAGACGCCAGTGCGTGGGCTTTCTGACAGCTAAGAACCAGCCTGCAGCGGGCTCGGTGGCTGGCCCCAGCTGGGCAGCCTCCCCTCCCTGCCGACCCGCCCAGGCCAGCAGGCCTTTCTCTCGGCAGTGGGGCCGGGCCAGCTACTGGGCTGAGCGCTGCGGGGCTTCTAAGGCCGCAAGGCTGGGGGCAGCGGCAGGTGGGGCAGGCTGGGAAACCGAGCCGAAGGAAGGCCCCACAGGCGGCTCCTTCCTCTTTCCTCTGCTCCACTTTGGTCTTCTGCCCTGCACCCTCTTCCTTTCTGGCTGGCTGCGCCGCCTGTCTCCTGTGTGATTTAGGCAGAGCGAGCGCCGTGCCACCATCTCCTGACCTGTCACTAGTGAGGAACAAGCCCGTCACACTCGATCCCAGCTTCCACCCTGCGGCCGAGCCAGGCTCCCTTCAACCCCTTCCTTTCTGCCCTTGCATCCGGCCCAGTAAAGACCCACCGGTCCCGCCTGCGGGGCGGCGCGGGGCGGGGCGGCCGGTCACCGGCCGAGCAGGAGCCTGACGTCATCCTTTCCCCTTCTCTGCTCTACAGGCAGAACGGTCGGCTTAAGTATCTTGCAAAGGCTTTATTTGAAAATTTTGAAACTTACATCCCACAAGAATTCAAGATTATCACCACAAGAAGAAGAAAAAGATAATACAAAAATATATATCACAGCATAGGGGCCAGGTAAGAGGGCAGGAGGGAGGTGGAGACGCGGTGCGGTGGGTGCGGAGGCCGGGAGGTGGGGCAGGAAGGAGAGTGGGCGGGAGGCCGGGGAGGTGGGGCGGAGCTCCTGCCGGCCTGACCCGCCCTGCCCCAGCCCCAGCCCCGCCGGCTCCAGTCCTCAGGAGGCTGGGACCAGAGGACCTGCTCAGGGCTCCCACCTCCACAGGGTACAGACACAGACGGCAGGAAAGACAGGACGAGGGGCTCGGAGGGTGCGAGGGATGACGGGAACAGGAGTCCCTTTTTCATGTAGTGCAGCAAGCGACTCCCCAACACCCACCTCAGACAACAACAGCAGGGGACCTCACTACCCACCCCCAAGGGCAGTCCTCGGGTGATGCCAGTGCCCTGGGAGCGGGACGGGATGTGGGGGTGGTGAAGTCATGACGTGGGGCCCGACGAGGGCACGCGGAGCCCCGGCTCGCCTCCCACCCAGCCGAGGCACATGCAGGGGCCACAGAAACGAGACCAGCAGCGTCCACGAGGCTGAGCGAGCGCCACGCCATGTCCGGCCGGAAATGCACGCGGGCAGCGAGGACGCCGGGGCCGGGACCCCCACAGTGACTGGGCTGAGCAAGGCGTGTGTGAGACGGACAGGACGGGACAGGGGCGAGTGACGTGTGCCAGGGGAGCTGTGGAGGAGCGGCTGTGAGCACGGGCATGTGCAATGGCTCGTGAGGGCGGGAGCGAGTGAGGCTTTCTTGTGAGTGTGCAAGGGAGCTGGGGGACCCGAAGTCACAAGTATGTGAGCGCCCCGCGACAGGAGGGCGAGTGGGGGCCTGCCCGTGGCCAGTGTGTTCCAGGTGCTGTGCAAGGGCAGAGTGGAGCCCAGGCCCCAGCTCCCCAAGGCCCCACCCTCAGTGGGATGGCGCCTATGCCGGCCCCTTGGCCTCCTGCTTGGCAGCACCCCAACATGGGGGGCATCACAGATTCACCAGGGGAATCCTGAGAGGAAGAGGGAAAGGGCACAGTCAGGATCAAGGGGTGTGCCAGCCGGCAGGGGAAGTCCACAGCAGAGAAGGGCCGGAGGCTGGGCGGGTAGAGTTGGATTATGGGCAGCACAAGAACAGGACAGAGCTGAGACCCTGGGAGACGAGGGGCCTGCAGGGGACTGGGCCAGTGTCCAGCAGGAGGAGGACCAAGGCTTCGGGGGGCATGCTACCCACCCAGGGAGCACCCCACCCCAGCTCTGGAGAAGGGCGCCTTCCACCCTCACCCTCCCGACCCGTTGCCCCTGCCCTCACCGGTTCAACTGGAAGGCTGGAGCCCCCTTGGACTGGGGCATCCCAGGCCGGGCTCCCCCTCGGGACTCCTCATGGTCAGGGGTGGGGGTTGGCGAGTCCCCGAAGGCCCCCAGCACAGTGACTCCAGCGGGGGACAGATCGGTCAGCGGCTGCTGGCTCTCCTCCTGCCGCAGGGCCCCTTGCTGCCCGGAGGGCCTACGCCGTTTCTGGCTTCGGTCCCAGCTGGCGGGGTGTAGAAGGCAAGACATCCTCTTGCAAACTCGAGCAACCCCATCCCAGCCCACAGCACTGGTCACCCGCCTGGCCGGGCACCCCCAACACCTACTTCAAAGACCTTGCAGCTGTGGGACAGGCCCTGCACCACCACCTCAGCACTGCACGGGCTTGGGGTCTAAGCCACCCTCCCAGCCTCATCCTCACCCAGAGTCCCCTAAAATCACTTCCTTCCCATGCATGCCCAGAAGAGCCCTCCCCCTTTGCAGGCCCTGATATATTTGGTTCTATTTCAGAGTCAGCTAATGACCCGGATATCTGGGTCTAATGATCCTGTCGGTAAAGTGTGAAGGGCTGTGTCCTCAAATTAAATTTGTGCAAAGGAAGTGCCTGATTTTCTTTTTTGCCTGCTTGCCTCAGTAGAGGCTCTGCAGTCTGGGTCATTTTCTCCCTCCCGGAGGGAGGCTCAGCAAAGCCCCCAGCACACCCCAGTCGGTCCCAGGCTCTCAGGGCTGGTTCCTCACTATCTGCCCCAAGGCTCCTTCCCTAAGATCCTGCCAGCAGGCAGGGCCCCTCTCTGCTCCAGGGTGGGACAGCAGCGCCCCCTTACCAGAACTTGAAGATGATGCCTGTGGCCACAAGAACAATGATGACAGAGATGGTGATTGTGACGTAGAGCTGGGGGTCCACACCTGATGGGGTGGGGAAGGTTGCAGGTTGGGGTCAGTCCAAGGCACACTGGCCCATCCACATGTCCAGCGCTTCCTGTTTGTCGGGACCTCCGCCTTCACCACCAACAGCTTTCCCTGAATTTTCAGCTCCTTTCTTACACTCCCACAAAGGCTTTTGCTGTTTTGTGGTGCTGGACATTTTTTGTGAATTGAACCCAGAGTCTTAAACACTGAATACATCCCCAGCCCTCTTCTAAAATCTCGCTAAATCCCTTAAATTACCAGGCTGGCCTTGACCTTAGGATCTTCCTGCCTCAGCCTCCGAGGCAAGCATCACCATGCTCAGCTTCTCTTGCATATATAAAAGCAATGAGGATGAACCCGAGATCAGAAAGAACCTAGCTTGGGGCTGGGGATTTAGCTCAGTGGTTCCAGCGCCTGCCTTGACAGCACAAGGACCCAGGTTCGATCCCCAGTAGCCACATCCAACAATGCTGGGTGTGGAGACTCATGCCCACCAGCTATTAGTACCACTTACCACAGCACAGTGCCGGGCATGGTGGTTCATGCCCGTAATCCTAGCACTCGGGAGGCAGGGACAGGAGGATTGCTGAACTCAAGGCTGAGTTGAGGGCCAGCCTGAACTATAAAGCAAGACCCCGTCTAAAAAAAAAAAAAAAAAGCCCAGCTTTCCGCACTCCATGAATGTAGATGTCACCCCGGCAGTCGCTTCCTCATGGTATTCCCCTGCCTGGAATACTCCGTGCTCGAGGTCTAGCAAGAGCCTCAGCTCCCTGAGCTGTCCCACCGGGGTGAGAGCGTCTCTCACTTCTCTGCTACAAGCGGGCTGCAAGCCCCCACCATCGGTGTTGACTCATCCGTGTTTACTCTTGTCCGCGGCCGGCCCGCTCCCCTCCCGGGCTCAGGGTCACCTACATCTCCGCGTCCCGTCCGGGGCAGAGCCTGCGATAGGACCCCTCCACCCTCTGGCCATCCCTGGCCCCTCACCCCTCACCTTCTCCACGCCCCCCGAACAGGAAAGGCCGCAGCGTGGCCGGCGTCTCGCCCAGGATGAGCCCATTTCCGTCGTCCCGCATGGAGTCCGAGTTAGGGTGTGGGGTAGCGAGCCCATGAGGGGCTGCAAAACCATAGTCCAGAGGCAGAAATCCGGGGTTGACCGAGTTCGGGTCCCCTCCATCCTCTCGAGACACCGTGGGACCCCACACAATAGCCCAGGGGTACTGGGACGAGGGCGGCCCCTCCTCAAAGCCCGACGGGGTGGCCGGGGGCGCAGTGCCGGGCAGGACCTGCCGCCGCGACCTCGGGACCCGCGGGGAGCGGCTCGGCGGCGGCGCCCGCTCCCACACGCACACGTGCCGCGGGGCCGACGGGCCGCCCCGGGCGCAGGGCGGGCGGGCGGGGGCCGGGGGCGTCCGAGGGGAGGAGGAGCCCTGCGCGGGCGGCGGGAGGGGCAGCAGCAGCAGCGGCCAGAGAGGGAGCAGGTGGGACAGCAGCAGAGCGGGCCTGCGGGGAGGGAGAGACGGGGCGGGAGACACGGTGAGCCCGGACGCGCCGCGGGGCGCCCGGCCGAGGGTCGCGCGCTCAGCCTGAGGGCCGGGCCGGCCGGACGGCGGTCTCCAAGCTCCCCCTGCTAGGCCGAACTTACCACATCCTGGACTCCATGTCCGAGGTCTTCCTCAGCTGTGACCCAGATTTTCCGACTTTACTGCAGGAGAAAGGGGTCGTCACGCGTCCACCCTGCCCGTGCACCTCCGCGCCCCTGCCCCGACAGCTCTCTGGCCTCCGCGCTCCCGGCTGCGCGGCACCGCCGGCCTTTCGCGGTCACCCAGAGCCGCCGTGCGTTAGCACCCTGTGAGGGGAGAGCGCCCGGCACGGTTCCCCGGCTCCCCAGGCGCAACTTCCTGGGTCCGTTACCTCCCTACCCGGGCGTCTACTCCTGCCCCTGGCTGCCTTCCTTCCTTCTCACTTCCTCTGCCCACAGCCCCAGGCTTTTCTTAATTTAGAGCCAAGAACCTTGTGATTCCTTGAGCACCTACCGCTAGGGAGGGAGCGCGGGGTGGGGGAGGGAGGAAGTCAGAGTGGGGCTGCAGGGGCCTTCGGGCCAGGCAGTACCTAGCATGGGCGCCGGGAGCCCGCAGCTCCTGGAGAAAGGAGGAAGGAGACGCCGGGATGGGAGGAGAGGGGTGGGTGGGAGAAAGAAAATACAGAGGTAATTTCTGCTCCTAACGTTCAATCCTCCAAATGCATAGGTGTCCTCTGACGGGGGTGGCGTTAGGAAGAAGCTACCCCCTCAAATGTCCCTCTCGGAGACAGACAGCCTGGGAGAACGTGGCTGGCTCTGAAAGGGTGAGGTGTGCCGGGAGCCCAGGCTCCACGGAGGGAATGCGCTGCCCACACTGTGTCCGGATCTGCAAACCGAGCGCTCCGGGAGAACAGCACACGTCTGGGGAAGGGAATGGGCCGGTGCGGAGCGCAGGCAGGCGGTCAAGAATGAGGAGAAGCCAGCTGTGGTGGCCCGCACCTGTATTCCCAGCACACTGGGAGGCCTAGGCTGAGGCAGGAGAGTTGCCACGAATTTGAGGCCACCCTGCACACATAACAAGCCTCTGTCTCCAAAAACCGGAGTGAGGAGAGAGCGAAAAGGCAAAGGACAGCAGCCCAGAGGGCAAGGGAAGGGACGCGGGCCACCCTGGGAGGGGAGAGACGCGGACAGAGGCCGAACCGCAGAGGATGCTGTAAGGAAAGGTCGGGAGGGACAGGGCGCAGGGGCAAAAGGCGGCAGGAGGAGGGAAGGGGCCAGGTGGCAGGGCGGTCGGAAGTGCAGACTGTGGTCGGGAAAGGGAGAGAGGGCAGAGCAGAGACCGAGGACGTGAGAGCGGGGAGCGCATACTGCTCAAGACGAAACGCGAGGAGGCGGGCAGGACCGGGGACGGAAAGATGGGAACGGCAAGATGGAGGAGCTGGGAATCGTTTCCTCTGATTAAGGGGATCGAAAGCAGGTCGGGGGTGCCGAGAAAGGAGAAGGCTCGGGGGAGAAGGGGCGGGAGGCGGCGGAGCGGAGCAGGGCTCCCAGGCCGGCGGTGGCCCGCCAATCCCGCACCCGCCGCCCCTCCGGGAGACCCGCAGTCGGGGCTGGCGCGCCGCCCCCGCCCCCACCGCCGCCACCGACCTGTTGTGCGCCGGAGACGGCGGGGCGGGGCGGGCGGGAGCCGGAGCTCGGGGACAGGACGTGCGGGCCCGGGCGGCGGGAGGGCGGGCGGTGCCCACTCACCTGCGAGCCCAGCGCGGCGGCGCGAGGGCTGCGGGCGCGCGGGGCGGCGCGGGGCGCGGGGGTCGCGGCGGAAGGCGGCGCGAGGGGCATGGTCGGGAGGCTCGGCCGGCTGCGAGCGCAGAGCCGGAGGGGCGGGCGCGGGGCGCGGGGCGGCGGCGGCGGCGGCGGCGGCGGCGGTGGCGGCGGCGGGAGATGCTCGGCTCGGCCACGTTCGGCCCGGCTCGGCCACGCTCGGCCTCGCTCGGCTCGGCTCGGCCCGGCTCGATTCGACTCGGCTCGACCCGGCTCGGTCCAGCCCGGCTCGATTCGATTCGGCTCGGCTCGGCTCGGCTCGGCCCGGCAGGGCTCGGCGCGCCGGCGGGGACCCCTGGGTCTCCGCCTGCCCCTAGCGTCTGCAGGCCACGCTCGGTTAACCCTCCCCCCGCAGCGCTGCAGGAGTCGAGCCCAGCTTTCGCTCGGGTGCCAGCTGCAGAGCGGAGGGGGGCCAAGGAGGCGACCTCCCGTCCCTCGGTTCCGTCTGCAGGTCTCTTCAAGCAGTTCTGAGATCTGGATCATCCAATACTTGTTTTTTTGAGACAGGGGTTTGCTATGTAGTTCAGACTGGTCTTGAACTCTCTGCGATCCTCCTGCCTCAGCCTTCTGAGTGCTGCGATTACAGGCAGGCGCTTGAGTCACCCAATACTCTGACAGCCCAATTCTGTTTTCCCTCTTGGGTGAAGGAAGGGAAGGGAAGAAGACACCGCACCATTACAGGAATACCCCAACAGCCTGCCCCTTACTTCACTCTGGCCCTGCTGCGATCCAGTCTCCACGGAGCAACCCAAAAGATCTGAAGAATAAGCAGATCAGGCCCCAGAGACTGGCTGCTGTAGGCGGCTTTCCCAGAGTTTGGGATATTCCGACCTCTTCCTCTGCTTGCTGGGCCCTGTAGACACAGTCCTTAGGTACCTTCCTAGAGGTTTCTGTGCTAGAGTCACAGCAGACCTGATCCACATTCCCAGAATAGCTGGACCTGCCTCAGGGCCTTTGCACTAGCTTGTCCCCCCTTTGCAATGCTTTTCCCTGGCCTTTCACATTGACTCTCCTTCCCCTCCAGTCTCTCCCTTGTCTTCTGGGATGTCTGGAGGTCATTCTTCATCTCTCTCGGCAGTAGAACCCCCGCTCCCCTCTCTCAGTACCCTGTTTCTCACCACTGCACTTGAGGACACCAAGCTCCTGCTTTCTCCGGGCCCCACTCTGCGCTGGCCCCCTCTTCCTCACTCGGCTCCACTCTGAATGCACAGCCTCCTAGGGCTCAGCTCGGCCTTCTCTTTCCATCTCCCTGTCCAGTGATGTCATCCACTCCCACAGCTTAAATACTATGCAAATGTCAGTGAGTCCTAAGTTTGTATCGGAGCGCCATAATTACCCAGAGCCTGGGGACATCTCCCGTGGATGTCTAATGGCTACGCGAAGCCCACGTGACTGCAGTGTATGTCTTGAACCAGCCATTGGTCTCCCAGCGTCCTCTTCCCGGGCCTGGACAGCTCCTCATTGTTCAGGCTACAAATGGAGAATGGCTTCCTCTCACAGGTTCTCTCCTCGTCAGATTAGCTGGCAGTTCTGTGGGGTCTGCGCCGTCCTGACTCTACCCCTGCTCTTCACCTTCCTTGCCCGCCACCGACCTTCCTGGCTGGTGCCTCACTTCTGTCCCTGCCCTTACAAACTGGTCTTCACAGTATCAGCAACACACTAAAAAACCAATGTGTAGCCAGGTGTGGTGGCTCACGCCTGTCATCCCAGCACTCAGGAGGCAGAGGCAGGAGGATTGCTGTGATGTGAGTTGGAGGCTGAGCTCAGGGCCAGCCTGAACCACAAAGCGAGACCCTGTCTCAAAACAAAACAAAACAATGCGTAACAACCTGTCCAACAAGGTTTTCTTCTTCACTCTCCTTTTTGCAGTGTGTGGAGGGAGGGTGCCCGCCCCAGGGCTGCTCCCCACTGAGCCAATCCTCCTGCCTCTGCCTCCTGAGTGCTGGGATTACAGGGGTGTACCCCCACATCTGGCCCTTTTTCCTTTTTTCTCTGAGGCAGAGTCTTGCTATGTTACCAAAACTCGTCCAGGTGTTCCACCTCTTTCGGCTTCCGAGTAGCTGACAATATAAGCAAGCATCCTCTGCCGGCTTCCAGTGTCTTCTTACCGTACTTGGAATAAATCAGAGTCCTTGTAAGAAGCGATAGGTCTGACGCCTGTCCCACTCTTTGCCCAGCCCGATACCCTGATCTCGGAGAACTTCACAGCCATCCTGCAGCCCCTGCTGGGCCCGGCAGCAGAGCCTGCCCCTCTAGGACGAGCACATCGCCCTGCCACTCACAGCGCCTGCTGCAGCCGTGCCCTCCGCTCTTGCTCCCCAGTCTCATGCGCCCTTTGCATCACCCTGAGCGCACTGCCTGGTCCCCAATCCCCCACGAGGGACCCCGCTCACTGAGCTTGACTCCACTCTCCTTCGGGCTAGTTGCAAGACTCGCCAAACCCTGAAACTCTGCCTGTGCTCTCCGCCGGGCCCATTAAATTTATCCCTGTCTGTACACGGCGCTCCAGCCCAATCAGACTTGTACTGTTTCAGGTACCAAGAGCCCTGCTCAGCACTCCTGCACCTGGACTCCTTCTCCCGGAACGCTTGGCCACCCTTCTCTGCATCCTACCACCTTCTGATCATTCAGACCTCTGCCGGGATCTCAGGCGCCCCACCCTCTCACCACCGCGTCTCGAGGTCCTCACTTTCTGGTGGATTTGTCTGCTTGCTGTTCACCGTTGGCGCCACGTACCCGGGACAGCAGCGCTCTGCTGAATCTCTGGAGTCAGCCCCGGGCCATGGCACACACAGAATGCCTGCTGGCCACTGCTTAGTGACCTTTTTGTGTGTGTGCGGGGGGTCAAACTCAGGACCTTGCGTTTGCCAGGCAGGTGCAGCACACTGAGCTAGCTGCCTCCTAGGCCCAGCTTAGTGAACTTCTTCCGGGACCCTTGCCTCTGCCTCCCCAGCACTTCACCCTGCCCTCTGCGCCCTGCCTGTCCTGGCTGCCCCCTGGCCCTGAGGCCACTCCCCCTTCCTCCTCACATTATTACTGTCCCTGGCCCTCCCGGAAGCCAGTGCCGACCAGCATCTGCAGCTGCGGCCATCCGTGCGGGCCAGCACCTCTTCACTGCGGGCCCGGCAGCCCTGGGTGGGTGAGCAGCCCTCCCAGGGCCTCCTGGTGGC
Organism: Petromus typicus; assembly: GCA_004026965.1. Classification (NCBI taxonomy): domain Eukaryota; kingdom Metazoa; phylum Chordata; class Mammalia; order Rodentia; family Petromuridae; genus Petromus; species Petromus typicus. The sequence goes on along the minus strand of PVIR01035346.1, from coordinate 3,617 downwards.
ACAGGAGAGACAGTGCACCTTGCTGGTGGACAGGGCCACGGGTCACACGAGGCGTCCACGCTGAGGATACGCCAGTGGGCTCACTGCACAACTGGTGTGGGCCACGATTATCATCACTATGTGTGTGCCGTCCACATGGACGACATCAGTCATTACCAAGCATTTCCAGTACTCTTGGTTGATTCTTCTAATAAACATTTTCTGAACCTTTACTACCTGCTGGGCGCAGTACCGCACAGTGGAGAGGAACCGCAAAGCCTCACCAGCTCGCGACAGTGGTGAGGGTGACCGGCTCTGCCGACCAGGTGCGTGCGGCCCTGGCTGCATCCCACCAGCACCCGTTTCTGACTGTGGGGTCTACTCTGGGCCCAGGTGTATCCCAGTATTTGTCAGGGTGGACTTGTCTGTTTTCTGGCCCCCAGTGTTCGGCATCCTTCTAAGCTATCTCTTTAAAGCTGACGGCCTTCTCTGCTGCTTTCCTGAGGAAGCAGAACCAAGCAGAGGACACACTGCCGCTCCGACCTCCTCCCAGCCCCTGTGCCTGTCACCCCAGTCATCAGCCCAGCGACTCCCCTCCCTCCTTCCCTTCCCGCAGCGGCCTCTGCTCACAGCAGGTCCTCCTGCAGAGCTCCTCCCTTCCTTTCTGCCTCACCCACTCAAACCTCAATGATTTCGTTTTTTAATGGGCTGTTTAGAACTGGTAATGGATTCACTTGTTAAAGTCAACGCTTGCTCTGGCTTTAAATAAGCATGGAACGGTGAGGAGTCAAAGTTTCCCTTCCCACCCCACCCACGACTGTCCACTTCCCCTCCCTGACCCACGTGACTCACTTCTATGGGTTCTTTGAGTTGCTTTAAGTACATAGAGCAAATAGCAGTCCAAACTCTTCCTCTTCTTCACCTCGACCCTTCCGGTTTGGGTCTCTCTCTCTCTGCTGGGGATCAAACCCAGGCCTGCTCAGCACATGCTGTGTCTCCGAGCAACTGCCGTCTTTCCCGGTGCTGGGATCGCGCCCAGGTTGCACTGAACTGCATCTTTTGGTCGGTTTTTAAATCAGGGAAGGTCTTGCTCAAGCTCCAGGCTGGGCTCCGACTCGCAGCCCTCCTGCCTCAGCCTCTCCAAGTGCTGGGATTATGGCCGCGCGGCCTGCCACCCTTACCATCCTGGCATCAACAACAGGAGAGCACCCTCGCCCTCCTGCCCGCCCTCTAGTGCCCTGGGTCGGGGCTGCAGTCTCTGGAGCCTACTCCCGACAGGCTTCTGCCCTCCCACTCCTGGGCCCTCTCCTCAGGCTGCTGTGTTGGCATCAGAGGTCAGTGGTTTTCCTTGGAGATCAGCTTTTCACACAGCTGACCGTGCGTCCTCCACGAGTTTCCTCCGCCTGGCGGCTGTGGCTCCCAGCTCCTCCCCTCCCTGGCCGCGAGGACCTGCTCTGTCCGCTGCCTATGGTCAGCCCCCATTTTGGCTATCCCATCTCTGGGTGACAGTTTTTTTCTTGGTGACTCTAAATTTTATCTCCACCTCTGTCTCTCGGCTCCCTCAAGACCCTGGCCACCCAGCTACACACCTCCCCCTCCTCCAGCACTTCCGCTCGGTACTTCCTCAGGAGCAGAGCCTGGGAGCTGTCCGGTCAGCCTTCTCAAATGACCCACAGCTGCTGACTACTTTCTTTCTCTCTTTTTTTTTTTTTTAATGACACAGAGCCCCTGGGTGTCTGTATGTAATGGAAGTCACTCATCCTTAAAGTTGCTTTGTGGCCCCTGCTGGCCTATTAATTACTCAGATTCTCCTGCCTCATCTTCTTTTTGTTTTTTGGGGACTGGGTCTCCCTGTGTCACCTAGGCTGTCCTTGAACTCACGGCGATTCTCGATTCTCCTGCCTCAGCCTCTTAAGTCCTGGGATTACAGGCACGCGCCAACATTACTCTTTCCACTTGATAAAACTGAAACTGACCTGCTGACCACGACTGCTGTGTGGCTCCAGGACTTTGACTGCTGAAGTGCTCCATCTGTCCATCTAACCAGCCACCCATCTAATTTTAAATATATAGATTGTAAAATTGTAAATCAAGTTATTCATAATTATAAATGTCTTCTTACAACACTTGGAATTAGATATTATATAGCTCTACTAGGTATGAAACAGGAAGACCGGACTGGCACCAGGAAGGAACCCAGTGCTGAGGGCGGTGATTGGCTCTCTGTCCTCCCGCCTCCTCCCTGTAATCACTCTCCCCCACCACTTTCCTTTTATATTGTTGTTTTCATAGTAGTTTCCCACACGTATAAATAAACTCGACCCATGTGCTATTTAGTCTTACTTTCAAGTTGTGTGAAAGTGGCAGGAAGTGACTCGGGGCTGGCTGACGTGTGTCCACGCGTCCTGCCCCGAGGATGAGTCCCACGGCCCCCGGCGCTGCAGGGGGTGAGGGTCCGGACGACCCCAGAGTCCCACGTGCTGCCGTGACCGTCATGTGTACCGTAACACGCCTGTTCTGCTGGTGCCTATATGAACTCGTCCCTTTACTGTTATTATAAATGTTTTTATTGTATTCGCCTAGTGTGTACTTACAAGAGTCTCTCTACAGCAAATGCCGGGGAGTGGGACTGTTTGATCATGAGGTACAGTATAAAAATAATTTAGAACTGGGCATAGATCAAGGCACACGCCTGTAACCCCAGCTACCCAGGAGGCAGGAAGATCTCAATTTTAAGCAAGTCCTACTGATGTGGGTAGTAAACCTTGTTTCTAAATTGTAAAATGAGGGGCCGGGGATGAAGCCTAGTGGTGCAGTGCCTTCCTGGCAAGTGCGAGACTCAAAGTTCTATTCCCAGTCCCCAAAAGAAAGGAGAAATAAGAATGAGACCATGGTTAATGGCACATGCCAGTAATCCCAGAATTTAGGAAGCTGAGGCAGGAGAATGACTGCAAGTTGAGGGCAGCCTAGACTATATAGTGAGACCATGTCATAAGAAATGAGAAAATGCGGGCCGGGGAGTTAGCTCAAGGGTTCCAGCTCCTGTCTTGCAAGTACAAGGGCCCCAGTTCCATATCCATATCCATATCTTCTCTCCCCCACCCCCGCTGTTAACCATATACAATCCTAGGGGTGGAGACTCATGCCCAGTAGCAATCAGCACCACATACCATAGTGCCGGGTGTGGTGGCATGGTGGCTCATGCCTGTAATCCCAGCACTCAGGAGGCAGAAGCAGGAGGATTGTTGTGATGTGACTTTGAGGCTGAGCTCAGGGCCAGCCTGAACCACAAAGTGAGACCCTGTCTCAAAAAAAAAAAAAAAAAGAAAAGAAAAGAAAGAAATGAAAAAACGGCTGGGTGCCAGGATTTAGCTCAGTGGTTCTGGTGTCTGCCTGGCAAGCACAAGGTCCCAAGTTCGGTCTGCGGTACCATATACCACAATAATCCCAGCACTCAGAAGGCAGGGGCAGGAGGATTGCTGCGAGTTTGAGACCAGCTTGGGCTACATAGTGAGTTCAGGGCCAGACTGAACTACAAAGCAAGATACTGTCTTTAAGAAAAAATTATAAGGGCCGGGGAGTTAGCTCAGTGGTTCCGGTGCCTGTCTCACAAGCGCAGGGACCCGGGTTCGATTCCC
>PVIR01035345.1:0-16516 GCA_004026965.1 Petromus typicus | reverse complement strand
GATGTAATGGCTAACATACAAATATATGCCAAACTTTTCTAGGTGGATCTGCACATTTTTTCATGCTACCAATTAAAGTCTTAAATGATGGATTTTCATTAGCCACATATTTATCAGTTTTACAGGATGATTAGTTGATAGATATAACAAGAGAGAAGGCAAGTCTTACATAACCTGGAGAACTTGAGAAGTATTTCTTTTTTTTTTTTTTTTAGGTTTTTTGAGACAGGGTTTCGCTTTGTGGTTCAGGCTGGCCCTGAGCTCAGCCTCAAACTCACATCACAGCAATCCTCCTGCCTCTGCCTCCTGAGTGCTGGGATTACAGGCGTGAGCCACCACGCCCGGCACTGCGGTATGTGGTACTGGCTGCTACTGGGCGTGAGTCTCCATGCCCAGTATGGTATGTGGTTACCGGGGAATCGAACCCGGGCCCTTGCGCTTGCAAGACAGGCGCCAGAACCACTGAGCTAACTCCCCAGCCTGAGAAGTATTTCTTAAAACAAGCAAAATTTTCTATTCCACAAAACAGAAATAAATAAATAAATTTCATTGTTAACACATCTTATTCAAAATTTCCTGGCTTTCATAAACATCAATAGAACAAAAATGTCAAATCTCTACATGTTTGCAGTCTCAACTGATTGATATTCAAAAGCTGTTTTGTGATTATGACTACACCCCTGAGGCCAACACTGGGTTTACAAATGTGGGCTCCTGATTAATTTCATCAACAAATGTGTGATTGTTCATACATGGTTTCTCATAAAGGCAGTTCTGGTTCAACTATGTAAATTTATGGATTTAGAAACACCAGACTCTTTTCAACTTGACTATTATGACCAATTTGTGTGTACATGTGTTTGTATAGTCTCCTCCAGTGTAAGGTTTACCTCGAATTCCCAGAGGCTAGGGACTAATGTTTATCTGGCCTTCTTGATAAAAGTAATTCTACAGGTCCATTTGTAATAACAACTACATGCTTTGATAGATGGCTTACAACATGCCAAACTTTGACACTAAATAAAAAACTACTGTAAATCCACAATATAATTTTAAGGAGAGTTCATTCTTCAAAGTTCAAGATTAGGACTCAGAATAAAACTTTGGTTAGTCCTCTCTGTTTAAAACTTATCGCTGGGGCCAGGAAGTTAACTCAGTGGTTCCATCACCTGCCTTGGAAGCACAGGGTTCTGAGCTTTTTAAATAAACAATAAATTAAAGCTGTCTTTCAACTTATCAGTCTTTGCTGTGATAGAAAATTTGTGTGTTTATATTATATTTTAGTCTTTTAGGAATTTCACCTTGTGGTTCAGGCTGACCCTGAACAATCTGTGTAGCCCAGGGTAGCCTCGAACTCTTGGCAATCCTCCTGCATCTTCCTCCCGAGTGCTGGGATTATAGGCATGAGCCACCATGCCTGGCTCTCTCAGTATTTCTCAGTGACTAAAATACTCTCATTTTGTACACTGTTAATTTGTGTATTTTAATTGGTCAGTTTAGCGAGAGAATTATCATTTTATTGATATATTCAAACAGCAAACTTTTGATTCCACTGATTTTCCTGTCTAGTTTGTCCATTTTCGGTTTCATTGATTTCTATTGTTGTCTTCCTTCTTTCTCTTTGCAGTGATTAAGATATGGTTTTTCATCAGAATTCCATGTGTTGAGGGGTGGGTGCTCAGTATAGTGGTGGGAACTTCAAGAGGGGCAGTCTTACTATTTTTCTCATTGTTAAGACAAAATATCCAGCACTCAAAATTAAAGGAGGAAAGGTTTATTTGGCTTACAGTTTGTAGAGGTTTTAGTTTAGAGTTGGTTGGCTCCACGGCAGGGTGGCATGACAGAGGGAAATTACAGAGGAGAAAAAGTTCTTTGTCTTGCTCTGTTCTAAAGTATAAAGTATTTAGCTTTTCAAAGTTCAGTATGATGTTAGCTCTGGCAGGCAAAGTCAGCAGGCAGCATGCTGCAAGTGACAAGCAGTGACATTTCCTCTGTCCCCTTATGCTGTATCCAGGCAATCCACCCTGATGGAGGGTTGCAGTCACACTCAAGGTGGGGAGCCTTAATCTTAGCAACATGTCCTGAATGAATCCTGGCAGAATCCACTACAGAACCAGCCACCTCTGAAAGGCTCCACCTATGAACACATGAAGTTTTTAGGGGACTTCCAGATACAAGCTGTAACAGGGGCCTAGAGAGAGTTGGTCAGGTTGAGGTAGTACCATCCCCATGACTGGGTTAATCTGTCTCAAAGGATTGTTAGCTCTTGTGGGACAAAATAGAACTAAGAGAGGAGGTGAGCTGGTAGGAAGCAAGGACACCTTACATGCCTGGTCCCCCTGCTATGGACACTTTCCTTTCTAATCTCCCACCTAGGCCAGCCATGCCAGGACACTGGTGCCGTCTCCTTTCCTCAAGAAGTACAGAGAAAGGCATTTTGTTAAACAGCATAAAATGATCTAAGATACTTCTACTTGCTTTCAGTATATGTCACTATGAGATTTTGTTTATCTGTAGTATCACCTCTTTAAAAAATATGTATCATTTATAGTAAAAGAGCCACACTATGTTATGTTAGTCTGTTTTCATTTTTCCATTCTTTTGCTTTCAATTTACTCGTACCGCCACATTTAAACAGTGTTTTTGCATTGAATTTGCATTCTATTTGGTGGTCTCTCTATTTTTAATTTAATTTAATTTAATTTTTTGAAACAAGGTCATGCTATATAATCTAGACTGGCCTTGAACTCACAGCAAACCTTCTTCCTCCACTTCCCAAGTGCTGTGTCTACAAGGGTGTGCCACCATCCCCAGTTTGCCAGTCTTTGTCATTACATTGGAGAGTTTGTTCCATGTACATTTAATTATTGAAATAATTGTTTTAAATTCTGATATTTTAGCTGGGTCTAGTGAAGCATGCTTGGAATCCTAGCCACTCCTGGGGCTGAGGCAGTAGGATCACAAGTTTGAGACCAGCCTAGATGACTTCTTAGGTCAGTGGTAGAATGTCCTGAGGTTCAAAAGTAGTGGCACACAAAAATGCCTAACATTTTAGCTATTTCTAATCATTTATCACATCCTCCTTTAAAAAAATCATGTCCTTTCTTCCCATCTTTTTTTGTGTTAAACAAATTTATAATAAGCTATTTAATTTACATATTGGCTTTTTAGTTCATTTCCTTTTATTAGTTTTTTAGTGATTGCTGTAAAATTAAAATGTACAACTTTAACTTACCAAACTCTACTTACAGCTAATATACAGTTCTATTTATTTTCAATCATGTCTTTGACAAGTTGTATGTCTTTAAATAAATTAAGAAAGGAAAAAAGAGCTGGGTGGGGTGGCTCATGCCTGGAATCTCAGCACTCAGGAGGCAGAAGCAGGAGGATTGCTGTGAGTTCGAGGCTTGCCTAAACATAGTGAGCTCAGGGCTAGCCTGAACCACAAAGTGAGACCCTGTCTCAAAAAAACCTTAACAAAAAATGCCAACGAATGAGAACTGCAAATGTAGCTGCTATTAAAATATTGCATAGTACAAATTAAAAAATGTAGCCTAACATCATCAGAAATTCAGAAAACTGAACAGAAAGCCTCTTACATCACAACAATCCTCCTGCCTCTGCCTCCCAAGTGCTGGGATTACAGGCATGAGCCACCACGCCCGGCACTGTGGTATGTGGTACTGGTTGCTGCTGGGCGTGAGTCTCCACACCCAGTATGGTATGTGGTAACCGGGGATCGAACCCAGGTCCTTAAAGTTGCAAGACAGGGGCCGGAACCACTGAGCTAACTCCCTGGCCCTTGTGGATATGCTTTGATACACTTTTATACGACTTCAATTGCTTCCTTTTATTTATCATCCTTGATAATATTTTGAAGCTCATGTATTTTGAATGTTCTTAGATTTTACCTTGACCTGGCATTTGTGTGTTGATGTGTTTGTGTGTGTGTGTGTGTGTGTGTGTGTGTGTGTGCATGCGCGCGTGCATGCGTGCGAATGTGCGCATGTGCATACGCATGTTTATCATTTTCGAGGATCATAATGTCCTTTTCAATAGTTGTATATATATTTATTTTTAAAAACATATTTCTCTCTTTTTAAAAAGCAAAACATTTCAGTTTTTCTTACAATGTAGCTGTCTTCATTTGCGTTTCACTCACAAAGAGACCCATCATTCCACAATCTGTTAACCTCAGCTAAGCCTGTGGAAGTTCTACCTTGTCATTGGGATTTAATTTTGCTCTAAAATGACAATTTGAAGCAGATGGTCTTAATTATCGACAATGGGGAGCTGAACTCATCAATTAGTGCAAGCGATTCCAGCCAAGGGTGTTACTAGAAAATTAATGTGCAGCTGGGAAAAAGAAGATTTTAATAAGTTGGTTCTATGGCCCTGATTTTATAAAAGGAGTTTGATGACAGCAAAGATGAGAACTGTACATTATAGGATACGGCTGTTTTCATAAGTGAGAAGATGGAGTAATGTTATGGCACTACATCACACCAGTCATCCATTTAAAGATGATTACTACACAGCAAGAAAGTGGAGTCAACCCCTGATAAACTCGACCATGGGGAGGAATCTCTAGAACACGGTCCTGGGCAGGAGAAAACAGATACAGAGGAAGTCATGCTGTAGGATTCAATTTTATAAACTCCAATAACAGCCAATGCTAATCTTTGGAGACAGAAACTACCCTAGTGGCTGCCACTGGGTAGAGAGGAGGAGAGACCTGAAATGGACATGAGGGAACTTTCTAAAGTGAGAGGAACATTCTGAATTAATATGCTAATTACACCGCTGGGTACAATTTTTAAAGCTTATCAAAATATATCACATTTTTTAAAAACATTGATCACTCCAGTTCTTTTCTGGCTTTATGAGAGAATTTCATACGTGCTAGGAAATGCTCTAGAAAAGCTAATTTCTCTAATGTCTCTGGAAGACATTTCTGCTTAATGTATCTTATCACTATAAAGGTGGACAGGTGAGGGAAAATGTATAAATGTGTAGGAAGACAAACTGGTTTCAACCAGCTAAGTGAAGTTGGTCTACCTCATTTAACTTCATGGGCTACAGAGGTAGCAGCCAAGATGTGGTGGTGCCGCTGTGTAGACTGAAGCTTTTGTTCCTGTCAGGAGCTTAGAAGCATGTAGGTGGTGATCAGTAGATGCAGTTAGTCCTGCATATAGCGAGGGATGACACACACTGTTCTCTTTAAACTTCGAAGGGCTTGGCTCTGAATTCTGGTGTACATCAGAATGCTTTTCTCACACAGATACTCATGTTCTATCTTCTCATGAAGTCTCTTTTAGAACACAGTGTCCTCTTCTTGTGTGGGCTTTGGCTAAAGGTGAGGAGGGAGTTTTCTTTCTCTTGGACATTTAAAAAAGCTCCTCGGGGATTGGTTCACAACTGCCCTAACCCCTCTTTATAGGCTCCCTGACCTTTCAAATTACAAAGAGCTCTGCCACCTCCTCTTGCTGCCATGTTTCTCATCCAAGTCCCCTTAGCCTGGTCTTCTCTACCATGGTCTGAGCTGCTGGCCTCTCCCAGTTCACCTCACGGCCAGCTGTGTTAGCCATACGTTTAAATACAGTCAACTGATGGTTTAACTGTACAAAATGGCTGCTAGCTGTTCCCAAGTAACCCCATCCTACCCAGAATACCTTAAGGCTTCTCACTGCCCCAGTGTTTCTCCATCAGTCACAGTGAACAGGAAGGGCATCATTTTCAGACACAGCCAGGCAGCCCTGAGCCCGCTTGCCAATCTTGTCTGTTCCTTTCTATGGAGACCACAACCAAGTCTCTTGCCTTGATTTCTGACTCTCTCCTCTGATTTGTAACTGATCTTGTGTTTTAGTGGCTTTTCCTGTTGCTGAAATAAAATACCCAACAACCAAAGTTAAAGGAGGAAAGCTGTATTGGAGTTCATAGTTTGAAGAGGTGCAAGTCCATAGTTGGCTGGCTCCAAGGCAGAATGACAAATAGCAGAGGGGCATCGCAAGGAAGAAATAGTTCATGGTGGGCAGACAGTAGCAAAGCAGCCAGCCAGGGAGAAGACAGCCTCTTTCTGTCCCTTCTATTGTACCCAGGCTATCAGGTTTACAACAGTGGCAAACCAATTGTGTACCGATTTGGTAATTACACTTAGTCCCAGCAACACACTCTAGATTGAGCCACCTCTGAATAAGCCCTATCTATGACCACATGAGACTTTGGGGGCATCTGGACCCAAACTTCAACAAACTGGTACCTCTCCACATGGGTCTAGGTAGTACAGTACAGTATTCTCCCAGGGAGCTGTGTGTATAAGGAGCTGCATAACTTCCCCGGGTCACTTTCGTGAGCCATATCTGCCTTCACTGCACCTAACACCAGTGATGTCATTAAAGCATAAGCATGCTCCAGAACTCAGCACAACCACAGGCCTTGAATACTCTTTCCTACTGTTACTAAAGAGAAGACATTGATAGCCCTTCAGTTCTCAGCTCGAGTCACTGATAGGGAGGCCTTTTCCTCAGCACCCTCACACCTGTCTATAGTGATAAGGTGCATTAAGCATAGCCTTCTCAGCCAGACACCACTATTTCTGTGTCTCTTCCCTCTTCCCACAGCACCCTATGGTGTAGTCTGAGAAGGAGGATGTCTGCTGCTAACTTCAGTGAGGACAGAGATCACTGGCCCCAGATACTGGGGAAAGGGCTGGGTCAGGGGTCTGGACTATGAACAACAGCAGGTGTCTTGGAAGGGAGGGTCACTATGGAATCATCTCTGGATTCTGGGATTCAGATGTGGTCAGGTCCAATTGTGAGGATGATTTCTCCAGCTTCTGACTTTAAGACAGACAGTGGCATTGCCTGTTTTGTCTTTTGCAGGACTTCAGGTGTCTCATTTCTACAGGACCCTAGTGGACAACAGAGAAAAAGTCTAGCAGAAGTACAGGGGTGGGGGCGGGGATATAGCTCAGTGGTTCCAGCACCTGTCTTGTAAGCACAAGGGCCCAGGTTCGATCCCCAGTAACCACGTAAAAATACTGGGTGTGGAGACTCACCCCAGCAGCAATCAGCACCATATACCACAGTGCCGGGCGTGGTGGCTCACACCTGTAATCCCAGCACTTGGGAGGCAGAGACAGGAGGATTGCTGTGATGTGAGTTGGAGGCTGAGCTCAGGGCCAGCCTGAGCTACAAAGCGAGACCCTGTCTCAAAAAACCTAAAAAAAAAAGAAAAAGAAAAAAAAAAAAGAAAAAAAAAAAGAAAAGAAAAGTACAGTGGGGATAGGAATGGATATAAAAGCAATACTACTTATATGTGACTTTCTTCTTTTATTTTAAAAAGTAAAACCAACCAAAGGAGATGAGGATTTGATATATGAAGGGCTAAAAATCAAAAGAGATAGACTAACAAAAGTTTCATGGCAAATAAATAAAACATATTTACTGTGTATAATTATCTTGTACCTTTATTTCATCCATATTATTTTTTCTCTTGTAATTTTAATGATCATATAAACTCAAGGGAGGCTCACAACAACAGAAAGTTTAGAGAAAAAAATATTAACAGGCAGATTGGATTTGGAACCATTTGATTAGCCAGTTTATATATCCCTGATAGCCATAGTGTTCAGAAATACGGCTCAGCAACCTCACCAAACACTTATGCTTGTGTGTGTGTGAACGTGTGTGTGTGTGCCTATGTACACATACTTAGAGGCAGATTGCTTTCTTCACTACTTGCATAATTTATCTGCACTCTGTTCTTTTTTCTATCAGGAATGAAATTGAGAGGACTCTTCTCCAGTGTCAAAACATAGATAATTTGGGTACTTAAAAGATCCAGTGACTTTTAAATAAAATTTTAATAGCCTACTTTCACAAGAGAACCTTGGGGTAGAGGAAACAATGGAATACTATTTGAGGATGGATTTCGTAAGGAGTGGTAAGGGAGGCAGGAGGGAGGCATGGAGATAAGATCTGGCCATTCCAGATCACTTCCGTTCCTCCATCTCTGCATTTGTGCTACATTTATTTGTTCTTAGAATAACAGTAGTTTGAATGATTGTGGTTGAGGGTAGAAAGCACACTGCCTGCCACACCCTGTCCTAAAGTCTTTGCAGTTCTATTAATTTTCTCACTTTACACAGGGTCCAGCAGCTTGTTCAAGGCTACACCAGGGCTGGCAGGTGGCAGCAGGTAGAGCATGCTAGCCCACAGGTGTTTTCTGCATTTCCATCTGCCAGTTTCTTCTTGTGCTGTTACTTGTTTTGGGTAACCCCTCCCTTGCTTCCATCTTGTTTGAGTCTCCATAGAATAGTTCAACTTCCCTGAGCAACTCAGTGCAAATAAGAGCTTCTTCCTTCTGCCGTGTGTCCATGTGTTCCTGTATGTCTCTGTTTCCCTTTTCAGCCTCTCCTCATGCATGTTAGTCCTGTGATCTCCTCCTGGGAGTGGCTGAGGATGTGAGATGAACAGGTGAGCCAAGACTGGGAGCAGAGGCCTGAAGAAGCTCTGTATCAATGCTCTGGGTACAAAGAAGCCGGGGCTGGGAGATCAAGGGAACTACCGAGAAGTCGGGTTGCTTTAGCTGAGCACCAAGTTCAGCCGAGCTAAGGGCTTGGGAACTGGGTGGTTTTCCTGGCGAAAGGTTTGCAATCTCCAAACACGTTGAAAGTTCCAGGTGAGGCCCTCAGCATATTGTGTATTCATTGTAAATTTGGATGCATATGGCAGGTGTGGAGATGTGATGGCGGGGTGCTCTTTACATGACAGGCCCGCGGCTTCATGACCTCATGGAACCTGACTTGAAATGATGATGGTCTCCAAAGAGGAGGAGGCCAAATTACCTGGTTCTCTATGTGACTACAGAACAGACTGGAGGAGGAGTCACTGTTTCAGGGAGCACTTTATGGTTATACTGCTGATCTGGAAATTCCTCAGTGGGGTTAAAGAAGGCCTGACTAATATGCATTGTCCTCAAGCCGCACCGAAATATGACAACTAGGTTTATTCTTTTCTTGTTTGATTCTGCTTCCTGGAACACAAGTACGGCTCCAAGGTCATTCATGTTGATGCCTGCGAGTTCAAAAAAGAATAGCAAACTTTGCTACGTTTCTGGCTTCCTTTCAACTTCTCTCCTCTCCCATTCCACCCCTCCTACAGGGCAACTGCTCCCATCTTGGCCAGTGGAGCATCTCCTGAAAACCCCAGAGTCAGGAACTTCATAACTACAGCTCTCAGCAAAGAAGCGGCAGCAATGGTGGGAACAGTGACAGCAGAGACCAGCAATACCCACGCTTGTATCAGAACTCAGGTCAAATCTTAGAGAAACTCAGAACAACTCCAGTTCTGTGAATCTCAATAACACAATCCCTTGAGGTTATCTTTTCCAACTTGGATCCTATAGAGAAAGCTGAGAGAAAGGCTGATTCATATCAACAAGATGGAAGGATCAAGACTTTTAGGGACATTCATGGTGTGTGCTTCCAGAAGCATGCCCTTAAGTGCTAAGGGAGAGCAGAAGGTTTGCCAGGAAGGGGATGGGGGCTCCAGATGACTCAACAAAGCAGTCTGTGCCCAAGGAACAAGGAATGTCCCATGTCACATGCACGTTTGGTTGTCCAGAAAATATAATGGGATGAAGAGTCACTTTGGTAACCTCTGTCCCTATTACCATGTTCAAAAATTTAGAGAAACCCAAAGTGGATGAGAACGATCCAATGATTCATTGTCAACTAAAGTTATAAAATTACAAATAAAATAAAAATTTAAAATAACCAACCAAAGCTTTTGAAATTTGCTTGATCTCATGCCTCTCAGCCCACCAGTGCTTCAGGAGGTTACTGCTTTCCAGTCACAGATCCTAAATCCATTTTCAAATGCAACTTTCTCAGACGTCTCATCTAAAGACATACTGCCCACTTGAATCAGGACTTGGCATTGAGCCACCCTGATCATCAACCCAGTCCTAAGACACTGAGAAATCTTAGTATCCTTTGTTCTGACACTTTCTCAGCATCTACATTATGATTTTTTTTGTTGTTTTAACAGGTGACAATAGCTAGAAAACAGTCATAGGTCTGATACCTACCCAATCTCTTACCTCAGGATACTCTCTGACTCCTGGGATAACTAGTGAACATATTATAACCTCTTCCTTATAAGTTGTTAAGTATTGAGAAGAAAGTCCTCTGTTCTGAATTGCAGAAGTCATTCAGTGACTATTTTTTGAACACCGTGTTGTAGGAGGTAGGATGCAATAGGGGATGAAGTAGGTGAGAAGTTTATCTTTGTGATTCTTACCTTCTAGTGGAAAGGAGAGGCAATGGAAAAACAAGAAACAAATGTGGCCTGAGCATGTCCTCAGGGCTCAAAGGTTGAAATTTAATTCACGTAGTTATTTAACTGTTAGAGGTGAGGCCTCAGGTCTTCAAGGAGGAGTCCCCATGACTGAACTGGTGATTTTCTGCAAAGGAGAGTGATCAGAGGATCTACACATATATAGACACACACACACACACACACACACACACACAAACACACACACACACACACATATCCACATGTGCACATGCTTCTTTCTCTTGCACGTGATCCCCTGCAGTCCCTTGGGACTCTGCCTGTAAGAAGTCTACCAGCAGGCCTGGTCCCTTGAACTTCCTGAATTCTAAGTTAGATAGAACTCTTCTTCATAAAGTAACTAGCCTCAGGAGTTTTGTTATAATACAAAATGGACTTCTGCAGATAAAAAGTATGATGGGAAATATAAAAATAGTATACATGTGTTATGTGTGTGTGTGGTTGCATCTGTGTTTTAAACATGAGTCGCTCTTTTTATATCAGTTAATCAGAGTCTCAGAGTCTTCCCTGAAAGGATGACAATACAGAAGGGTTCTAAAGGAAGTGAGAGATGGCCCCAGGAGTTTTGTGAGGAGAAATAAGCAAGTGTACACACCATTAGGCTGGAGGGGAATAGTTCCATGGATTAAAGGCACCAGGATTACAAGTCAGAAGACACAAACCAAAGTATATTCTGTAGGTTGAAGGTCTGTATGTCCCTAAAATCCATATGCTGAAATTCTTACCTCCGAAGCAATGGTATTAGAAAATGAGACCTGTAGAAGGTGATTTGATTGTGAAGGTTGAGCTCCAATGACTGAGATTAGGGGCCTTATAAAGAAGCAAAGAGAACAGAATCCTTCTCTTCCACTGTGTGAAGACAACAGCAGCTATATAGCTCAGCTATGAGCCTTCATTAGGCTCCAACTCCGCTGATGCCTTGTGCTAGGACCCCGGGGTTCAGAAAAGTGCACAGTAAACTCTCACTGTTTATTTGCTACCCAGTTTAAGGCATTTTGTGACAGTTGCCAATGCATACTAGGTCTCTGTTAATTTTATAAGTCCCGTGTCTTCTTTTTCTTCTGGCCATAAACACTTCTTTACTGAGTAGGAATCATTCTGAGTTCATGAGAAATGAAGAGAGTTGCCCATTGGATGTAAGAGGACAGTTGTAACATGTTATGTATCATCTTCCAAAATGATTTGAGGGGGCCGGGGATTTAGCTCAGTGGTTCCGGCGCCTGTCTTGCAAGTGCAAAGACCCTGGTTCAATCCCGGTTAACCACATACAATACTGGGTGTGGAGACTCACACCCAGCAGCAATCAGTACCACATACCACAGTGCTGGGTGTGGTGGCTCACGCCTGTAATCCCAGCACTCGGGAGGCAGAGGCAGGAGGATTGCTGTGATGTGAGTTTGAGGCTGAGCTCAGGGCCAGCCTGAACTACAAAGAGAAACCCTGTCTCAAAAAAAAAAAAAAAAAAAAAAAGATTTGAGGACACATTTACAGGCAGCAGCAGGAAAACCTCTCTGGCTCTTGGCCTTCTGCGGAGAGGAGGGAAAGGAGTGACCACAAGGTAGCTGCCAAAGCAGGGCAGCCACAGTCTAAAATCACACACTTCTAACAGCTCTTCCTTCCCTCAGTAGAAATCTATCAGTGTCTTGGTTATTTTCTCATCACTAGGACAAAACATCCAGTAGCCATAAGTTAAAGGAGGAAAGATTTATTTTAGCTTAAAGGGATTTTAGTCTGTAGTCAGCTGGCTCCAAGGCAAGGTGGTGAGGCAGAGGGGTGCAGCTCAGGAGAAGCAACTCATGGCTTGGCAGGCAGGAGACAGCACAGCTTTCTTCTTTTTCTTTTATTCCATCCAAGGTGAAAGTCCATTGCTTGGTGTCACTCCTATGCAGAATGGATCTTCCCTCTTCAAAAAATCTATTGCTCACATTCAAAACTATGCTAAACCAAACGGTGGACTCATCCTGTATCACATTCCCCAAAGCCCCATCTATGAGCACAGGAGGCTTTGGAAAAATATCTAGATATAAATAATAACACCCAGTTACAGACACTCGACTGTATGGCTCTAGGGAGACCTGTGATTTTTCTCCCCGGCACTGTGTCTAATGTCATTTATAGCCATTCGACACTTTTACATGAAAACACTTGTGTCCTCTTAGACCCAGCTAGATGTCAAGGATTGTGACTTCTCATTACATATTCAGTTCAGGATGGTTAGCATTTACAGAAAAATCTAGATGACTTCCACTTCAGCATACGCATGTGTGTGCACATACACACATGTAAGGCAGAGCTTCAAGTCTGGCTAGGGTAAGTGAACCGTGTGCCTGTCTCCTGAGCCTAAAGGTTGAGACTCTGTCTCCCTGCAGACTCAGAGACCCTTAGGGGCTTGAGCATACTTGTTCCCACATGTTGAACCTTGTCAGTGGCCATCTTGACAGCCCCACCCCTCTTGTCTTTCAACCATTGACTCACCTTCCCTCATAGCTAATGCCATATAGACCACCCACAAACCAAGTTCTCTTATTGGGCAAAACCCTAGGTCAAACCTATAGACCCTCCCTTCCTCCTAGCCTTCACCCTGCTCTGTGACCTTTGCTATATATGTGACACTTAAGCCTGAATAAATCAGAAGTTCCAGAAACATTCCCCAGGGTCTGTTCTTAACTCTGTGCCTCACCCTCTCCGGCCAGGAAAACCTCCAACACACATGTACACATATGCACACACTAAGTCAGTTCGTGGGAACAGACCTGTCTTTCAGAATGAGAAGCTGTCAGCATTTATGATTAAAGTGAAAAGAAAAAAATGATTCATTCTACAGAACATTTTTCTAAACTGGAAACACAATTGTATACTAGAGTAACAGCTAAGACTCATGTTCAGGTTAAATGCCTCTGAAAACCAATTTTAAACTTAAAAAGTCAAGTCTAGGGCCGGGGAGTTAGCTCAGTGGCTCCAGCACCTGTCTTGCAAGTGCAAGGACCCTGGTTCAATCCCTGGTAACCACATACCATAGAGGGCGTGGAGACTCACGCCCAGCAGCAACCAGTACCACATACCACAGTGCCGGGCGTAGTGGTTCACGCCCATAATCCCAGCACTCGGGAGGCAGAGGCAGGAGGATTGCTGTGATGTGAGTTTGAGGCTGAGCTCAGGGCCAGCCTGAACCACAAAGCGAGACCCTGTCTCAGACAAACAAAGAAACAAACAAAGAAACAAACAAACAAACTCAAGTCTAAGGAGGCTTCTATACAGGTTTCAGAAGAGCGTTGGTTCAGTTTGCAAATGTGAAGCTATAAAGGAGTACTAGCAAATATACAAAATCTATAGACTATGGAAGGACAGTAACAAACTGACTCCAGAAGTATTTTCATACTTCTTGGTGACATTTCTTTCTCTTTGATGTTTCACAACAGCTGGGTTTAGGCTCTGTTGCTTTTTCCAGGTACTCTCCAACTTCAGACCCTGAGTTCTTTGACAACTGAAAACACATTGTTTGTATCTCCTGATGCTGATGCAGACACTAATGCCTAGTGTGTGTGAAAACACTGCTTATTGAGAAAATGAATGAATAAATGAATGAAAGAATGAAGGAAGGGTACAAAATAAAGATACACCCCATGACATGTTAATATATTAGCAAAGTAGGAAAATCAGTGCTGTATATAGGATTGCAAAATAGATGCCATTCGTTGTGCCCTAGAGGATGTGAGGCCTAGAAATAGGCACCATTCATAAAGGCCTGAACTAAGCTAATGAATAACAGTTGCACAAAGAATTACTTGAAGGAAGCTAGGAAAGGAAGACATGACCCACGTCACCAAGCTGTGTTCATCCAAAGCTAAGCATAGGAAGTCATGCTGGGTATGGAGATGATGGTCAGGGTCGCCCCACCTTCCTGCGTGCACCAAGGGCAAATAGGCCTGGGTCAGTCACGAACTATTCCCAGCAACATGAAGATGCTCCTCGGAAAGACTGCGTGCTTTATTGTGGAGAAAGAGCTGCCTCAGAGGCACTGCGTTTCCACGTGTGTGGTGAGGGTTGCCTGCCTGTCACACTTGGAGTACAGATAGAGTTTGTCAGATAGTGCTACCTGAAACAACGCACAGAGAAAGCTGTGTGTTATAAAGCTTTCTGTCCTACTCTGGTCACCTCCCGAGCCCCACTTCGTTCCTCCGCAGTGCTTCTTGCATCTGTTGTCAATCAGGTCTCACTTTCTGGATTACTAACAAATGTGCTTGGTCAATGTAAACTTCTCTGCCTCAGAGACTCCCCTTAAAATGGTGCCATTTCCTTTTCCCATCCTTCTGAGGGTCCCTGCTCTCCACTCTGTGAGCTTCTTTCCAAATCCTATCCAAGTCCCACATCATCTTCAACATCCTTCCAACCTCATATAATGTCTGAAGAGTCTCATGGCTTAGCGAACTCTGAATCCTAGGGACACATTTCCTTAAACCAAAATTCCAATTTACAAATTAAGTGAAGACCGTTTCCGTATGATAGAATTCTTTGCTTTATAGGACAATCTGTCACAACTGAGTGTGGTGATGCGTGGCTATAATCCCAGCGCTCAGAGGCTGAAGCAGGAGGATTTCAAGTTTGGGCCCAGTGTGGGCAATTTAGTGACATGGTGAAGTCTCTCAAAATTTTAAGAAAAGGAGTAAAGAAGAGGGTGGGAATGAGGCTCAGTATGAAGGTCTTGTGTTCAGTTCCTAGTGGGGAGGTTCTGTGTCTTTGATGCTACATGTAACAATTTAACTTGCAAGAAGTAGATCTATACTTATTGTTATCTTCCTATTATATTTTAATCCTTTTGGACAATTTCATTTCCTTTTCTTTCTTTTTTTTTTAGTATTGGGGATTGGACCAAGGCCAATATCCTGAGTCACAGTGAGTCACCCCTGACTCTCTCTCTTTTTTTTTGTAAAAGTGTCTTGCTAAATCATTAAGTTGCACTATGATGAGCAACTTGCAATTCTTTTTTTTAGTTTTTTGAAACAGGGTCACGCTTTATAGTTCAGGCTTGTCCTGGGCTCAGCCTTGAACTCAGCAATCCTCCTGCCTCTGTCTCCCGAGTGCTGGGATTACAGGTGTGAGCCACCACACCGGGCTCTGTGGTATGTGATACTGGTTGCTGGTCGATGTGAGTCACTGCACCCGGTATTGTTGTAGGTGGATACCGGGAACAGAACCTGGGCCCTTGCACTTGCAAGACAGGCACTGGAACCACTGAATCCCTGGCCCCACAACTTGCTGACTTTGTTTTCTAGAATGCTGAAATTACATGCCCAGCCAACAATATCTTTCTCTTTTTTTAAAAACTACCGGCTACCTAGCATCTCACCTTATACTAGTTACTCCACAAACAGTTGCAGAATGGATGGGATAAATGAGAATTAAAAGGAGAAAAACCACTTTCTCCAAAAGCAACCGTGTACACAGTTGGTCACATTCAATGGTATTAAGGAAAATCTGATGCACAGTTCCTAAATTTTTCTAAAGGGTCAATTCACTGAAAACCTCAGTTCAATCTTGTTCCTGCACCTTCTGAATCCACCTGACCACTTGGGAGCCAGGAGGTCCTGTGTGTAGCAGCATATCATAAAAAGATTCTGTGCAGTGATTATCAACTTTGACATTGATCATTATAACACTGTCAGATCTTGTCAGTTTTGTTTATGTGCCTATTTCTCTGAAGCCTGCAAATGAAAAGGATAGAAAGTGACTTTAATTGGGATCCCAAGGTGAAATGCGTGTTTGATGCTTAGAAGAATTCAGTGTGGCAGCCATGAGTGAGCCTTTATTACAATGCCCTCAATTCCCCTTCATTCATTTCAAGGCCCTGTAACATACAAAGGCAACTCATGGGAATGATATTGTGTTTGGAAATATGGAGAGATTCTGTGTCTGTATAGTTTAGAAAGAGATAATTTTCCCACATAATTAGGCTAGTTTTCCTTATGTATTCACTTGGAGCCCAAGAAGGAAACAAAACATTTCTGTGTGCTTCTTCAAATGCAGGAGACATTCTGATCCTAATTGTTTAACCATAGATAAACCATGAAGCTCAAAGAAGAGTTAACTAGAGTGACAACGAGTGAAAACTAAAGGAAGTAATGTCTACTAGGCACCCATACAGGGTTCTTGATGCT
>PVIR01035344.1:0-16537 GCA_004026965.1 Petromus typicus | reverse complement strand
ATCTCGGAAGCTACGCAGGGCTGGGCCTGGTTAGGACTTGGATGGGAGACTATGCAGACCCAGTGATGACTCTGCTTCTCACTGAAGTTTTGTGTAGAAGTTCCCTGACGTGTGTATATACCTACGCGCAAGGGAACCTACTCCGCTTGCCCAGAAGGATTCTTTCTTCTACTCATTCACCTGAGCAAGGCCGGTGAGTCCAGCAGGTGTTTGTGCCGTGCAAAGATAGTGTGACCCTATTTTCAGAACCTGGCCTCATGCTTACAGTTCAGGAAGATTATGAGCATTATTCCTAACACAATTCTCCGTACAGGACATTCTTATTTCTACTTTGCAGAGAAAGAAACTAAGGTTTAGAAAAGTAAAGCAACTTATTCATTGTCACACAGCCATGCACTGATCAACCTAGATTCAAATCTCAGTTCATCTCACCTTCATAGCCAGGTCTAGCAGCTTCTTTATACTCCATTAGACTGGCTTTCAGCAATGATTATTTTATACAGGGCCTTGCTATGTAGTGAGGCTGGTCTCAAACTTGCCAAGACTTTCCTGGCCCAGCTTTCAGAGAGCCGGGATTGCTGGCATGCACCAGCATGCCCAGGTTACAAGTGTGCTGTTCAAAGTTACAGAATTCAATGCTTTGCAAAGTATACTGTGATTTATGAAAGTAAGGTGTGTATCTGACAAGCAAACCTTTTTTTCCCTTTTTTTTTTAAAGACAGTCTCGCTTTGGTAGTTCAGGCTGGCCCTGAGCTTACTATGTAGCCTGGGCAAGCCTCAGACTCACAGCAATCCTGCCTCTGAGTCCCGAGTGCTGGGATTACAGGCATGAGCCACCACACCTGGTGTTGTAGTATGTGGTTACCAGGGATCGAACTCTGGACCTTGAGCTTACAAGGCAGATGCCTGAGCCACTGAACTAAATCCCTGGCCTTTTTTTTCCCCCCCTTTTTCATACCAGACTTTCAGAAAGCAATAAATAGTGGTAAGAAGGACACTGGATCAAAAGGCTAGCATAACTTTTGGAAACTCAGTAAAATGCCATACTTTTAACATGGTTTAAACTTTATACAAGACAATGTTTTACAGGAACTACAGACTCAATGCTTGGCCTAGTGGCCCAAATCTGACATTATAATTTTTGGTATCCTATTTGTTCATCTGCATAATGAAACCATAATTATTTATCATGTGAAAATCTACAAAGATTAAACGGAGGACAGTATACAGATTGCTTGGAAAAGTCTTACCTTTTCCTCACATGTGATAAGCCCACCTTTTCTAGTACTGGTAGTAAAGTATATTGCTGTTTAGCATGTACAGACTAAAAATATTTCTAATAGAAATGCTCCACAGCGTGAAGATCTCAGACTTTACTGTCTCACCTGTGGTAAAACCTGGGACATAAGTAAGGGTTTTAAAAAATCTTTTAGATTTTATGATATACTTTTTTGGATGAGCTGGCTTTATAATGACTAACAGGTCTGAATAATTCCAAACTAGGAGTACTTTTCCAGTTATGAAAATTGAAAGATAAACTTTAACACTGTGCATCTAACTACAATAAATCTCCACTTACGAATGAGTTCTGGGGCTGGGGATTTAGCTTAGTACTTCTGGTGTTTGCCTGGCAAGCACAAGGTCCTGAGTTCGATCCCTGGTAACCATATACCACAATGCCAGGCATGTTGGCTCATGCCTGTTATCCCAGCTCTTGGGAGGCAGAGGCAGGAGGAGTGCTGTGAGTTCAGTGCTGGCTTGGGCTACATTGTGAGCTCAGGACCACAATGAACTAAAAGTAAGACCACGTCTCAGAAAGAATGAGTTCTGTTCCAGGAGAATGTTCCTAAGTCTGACAATGTGAATCTTATACACCCTTGACAAAAACATACAATGTAATGTCAGAAAAGAAAAATAATAAAACAAATGTGAGGTACGTTCATGTCTGAGGAAGTGTGAAGTTCATCAGTCAGGGAATTACTGTACGAATAAGATTTTCCTACACACACTTTAAAAGACTTCTATTTGGGCCAGGGAGTTAGCTCAGTGGTTCCGGCGCCTGTCTTGCAAGCGCAAGGGCCCGGGTTCGATTCCCCGGTAACCACATAATAATACTGGGTGTGGAGACCCACACCCAGCAGCAACCAGTACCACATACCACCGTGCCGGGCGTGGTGGCTCACGCCTGTAATCCCAGCACTGGGGAGGCAGAGGCAGGAGGATTGTGATGTGAGTTTGAGGCTGAGCTCAGGGCCAGCCTGAACCACAAAGCAAGACCCTGTCTCCAAAAACCTAAAAAAAAAAAAAAAAAAAAAAGATACCTGTTTTTAGCTGTGGAAAAAAAATCCAAGTGACTTTTGGAAGTTTGACTACATAATTTGTCTGCTTCAGATTTTAAAAATATTCCTGTTTTTTTCTCCCCCGTGGAGAGCAGTTTTTATTTCTGAAACAGTTCTCTTGACATTACAGTATTTTTGGAGGTAGGCATTATTTCCTCAGAAAAGTAAACAAGGGAATAAAAACAAGGTGACTCAAAGGATGAGGAAGTATGTTTTTCTAGAGAACAAAAGATTCTTTCACAGTGTGTCAAAGACTTAACTGTGAACTTTCCTGAATGTAAACACTGTTGAAATGGCGAAAGGAATTTCATCTATGTCTATAAAAGGTCTCAAACAATAGCTCTTGCTGGAAGCGACATTTGGCACTCAGTAAAAATCTGTTCAAATGCTGTACTTTGCCTACAGATCTACAAAAAAAGATTGGATCATTTTAAAAGATACACAATTATACTGCTCTCATAATCACAATTACACTACATAGTTCAGAATATTTCTAAAGGCAAGTAATGTAAAATATACACAGCATAAAAGTGCCTTAAGAGATTAGTTTCAAATATCAGGCTGATGCTCTGGCTAGTGTAAAAGCTTAAAATTTATAAAGTAGTAGATTTCTTAAAACAAATTTTGTAATGATCAAAGAAAAAGAATCTTAACATTTTAAATGGAAAGGAATATTAATTAACAAATATTTTCCCATGTGAAGTTTTGTTTTATATAAATTTCCTAGTTATGATAAATTTAAAATTCATGCTAGTACTTAAATTTATAATATTTAATAAAACTCTGCTAAGAAAGCTAATCACACGGTTACTATGGAAACAGCAGAGGTGTGTCCTCACTTATCTGCCAACAGCAGACCAGCTATCATCACTGATACCGGCTCCGATCTCACAACCACTGGTCTCTGGGGGTCTTGGGCCCCTGTAGCTCTTGCTGTAGCCCTTTATTTCTAGGAAATTATCTATGAAGAGTACAAAGACAGGGTCAAGGGATATTGAGATTTTATTTTTGGTATTCTATTTTCAAATACTGAATATCAAATTGGGATGAGATGTTCTCTAGGTCCGTAGAGGGATGCATGAGAGGGTGGGAAAGTCCAGGGGACAGGGTCAGGATTTTGTGACTCAGAGACCTGCTTCTGCAAGATGCCCCCTCCTGGAACTCCTTTCATCGGTTGTGAGAAATGCTGGCCCTTCGGAGATGACAAGCTGAAGGGGTATTTCAGTTATCAGACCCTCAGCACTCCTGGGACAGAGGACATCTCAGAGGAGCTTCAGAGCAGCTCACTCCACACAGAAAGAAAAAGGTCTAACATTCAGAGGCAGCAGGGCATTCTGTGGAGGCTCCCAGAGGCTCAGGGGGCCAGCACTTCTCCTGGGAAAGGAGCCCAGGGGTTTAGGTTCATGGAAAGACTGAATTGGGCAGAGGAGCCATGGGGTTCAGGCCCAATGAACAGCGGGAAAGAATGAGCTCCCCAATTGTCTTTCCCAGGTCTCCTTTCTTAACGAAGGAAAAGTTCTAAAACTATAGAGCTGTCTTTTCAAATACAGCCCCTGCGTTGCTAGTCAATGGTAATTTCAGGTGAGTCACTTCATGTTTCTGGGGCTCAGTTCTCATCAGCGATGCTTCTTGATCACTCAAGTTCTAAAGCTTGTGATAATACCAAATACTTGCTGAGGGTCACTATGTTCCACACAGCGAAATATGTTCTCTGCACAGGGATTATCTTACCTATCTTTACAGCTGCTCTTTCAAGTCTTGTCACTCTGATTTTATCTGAAGAAACTGACACTTGTACAAGTGCAGCACGACGGCTTCTCATAACCAGTATAGAATGTGGCCAGTACTCAAAAGGCCGCTCTGAGCAGTTCTAGAGTCGGTTCTTGTATGAGTTATGATATGCTATCTTCATTCCACAATTTTATAATAAACAAATATGAAACTTAAAAAAAAATGAGTCATTGGTTTGAGACTGGAAAAATAAACTAGATACAAACCACAGCTTTGCTGAGCATAGGAGAGGAAGTTTGACCGCTCAGCTTTTGTCTTCTATAGCTTCCTTCCTACCATCTGGCATGGAGAAATGTGAGTTGAGCAAGGACCAAGGCTACACTCTGCACGTGGCAGAGTCCTGTGTACTATATGTTGGTTCCTGGGCACTTCCTAGTTTGGTGAAGGGAACCACTGGTGTCTGGCTGACCCTTCGTAGGGAGACCGGCCAGGCTTCCCCCTTCACTTTGCCTTTTGTGCGCTCCCCTTGAGGGACGGTCAGACTGGGTCTTTGGCAGATTGTGCTCTAGAAAACAGACGATCTGTAGGCTTTTGTTTCTACTATTCCTGATGACTGGTTCATTTACTAACAGATGAATACAAATATAGTAGAACTCTTATTTTCTGATTTCAAAACTTACCACAAAGCACTAGTAATATAGTAATCAAGGCATGGGATATTATCAAAGTTTCTTTACATAGAAAGTCTTATCAGATGTGTGGTTTGCAGATATTTTTCCTCTTTTCTTTGGATAACCAAATCAAAAGGTAACCCAACTGAAAAATGGGCAATGACTTCTTAAAGAAACATTTTTCCACAGGTGAAGAATGGGAAATGAAAACATGAAAAGATGTTCAGTATCATTAGTTATGAGAGAAGTGGAAGGCAATACCACAATGATACTCCACAGCAACCCACCAGGAGGCCTGTCACAACACGAAGACAGACGGAAAGTGTGAGGAAAGTTGTCAAAAGCTGGACCCTCATCCTCGGGAAGGAAAAGAGAGCAGCTGTTTTGCAAAATAGTCTGGCAGTTCCCTTGGAGTCCTCATGTGATCCAGCCACTCTCCTCCCAGGTATGCACTCAAGATAACTGGAAGCATATGCTGAAATGCACGTACAGGTTCACAGCAGCAGGGCACATAACAGACAAAAGGTAGAAACACACGTACGCCGGCAAACAAGAAGATACTGTCCAGGAAGAAAATGGTAGTGTTAATACAGGAGAGAGCATGGATGAGCCTTGAAAATACTGTACTAAGTAAATGAAGTGAGACATAAAAAAAAACCCTCAATGTATGTTTCATTTATATGATATGTCTAATATCAGCAAATTCACAAAGGCAAAAAAATGAATGGCTGTCTGGGGCTGAGGGGAAGGGGAGGGTGAGGAGAAACTGCTTAATGGATTCAGTTTCTTTTTGGAGTGACAAAAGTGTTCTGGAATCAGATTAATTGCGATGTTGGGATAACTGTCTACATGCTATAAAACCATGTAGTCCTACACTTTAAATGGGTGAACTGCCTCTCAATAACTTCAGTTATTAAATCTCTAATTCCAATCATCATTGACATTAATAAGCAGTTTAAAATTTGAAATTTATTGATAATTTGCTAATTATAATATGTATCAATGGCTACAAAAAATAAGTATGATGAAAATACAGTCCTTGCAATCAAATATTTGGAACCTTTGTAAGGGATAATAAGACAAACACATAAGTAATTTGTGGTTTTGCACTATGCAAACTACAAGAAGAAGATAGAGAGAGACAGAAGATAGAGACAGCACTGGGGATGGGCCTTTGAATTAGGGTGGACTGGTCAGCAGAAACCAGAAGGAAGGACGGCAGGAACACACGACAGGCAGTATTTAACATGAGCAAAGGTGAGGGCTGTGTTGGGGTGGGGGGAATGGTTTTACCCTAGGTGGACCAAAAGTGAGCCCTTGCAGGCTGGTGCTTGCTGTGGAGATCCTGAATGCTGGGGAGACACTGCCACAGTTTCTATAAAGGGTGACCTGTTTAGCTACTATTCATGATGACTAAATTCAGTAGTGTATGTAGGTGAGAAGAGGAAAACTCTAGAGCCACAAACTTTTTTGTTTGCCAGTGCTTAGATAGTCCAATGTTCAGATGAAACTTTCTCTTTACTCAAAACTACTAGGTTGAGCATCTCTCATCTGAAAATCTGAAATACTCTCAAGTCTGCAATTGTGTGAGCACCGACATAATGCCACAGGTGGAAAATGCTACATGGATTTCAGGGTCATGGTCCAAGCACAGACCCAGTAAAAATACTGTATGAAGGTTATATGCATAATCAGCACAAGACACACAGGTGAATTCAGTGTTTAGACCTGGGTTCCATCCCCAAGAAATTTCATTATGCAAATATTCCAAGAATTGAAAAAAATAATCCTAAATCTGAAATACTGCTAGTCCCAAACACTTCAAATAGAGATATGTAGCCTATATAATAAAATGCAAAAGGATAAATAGAATTCTTTTTGTATCAGATTTGTAGCCTATGAATTACAGCAGATAAATAATCACATCTGTATTTCTTACGGGATAGTTTTATTTTGTATATGTTTTTTGGTGAAGAGTTTGAATAATTTTTTTTCATATATTTTGAATACTGGCAGTTTTTGTTATTGTCACTATTTAATCAGAAGTTTGTTATTTCTTTCTTTTCATTGTATAATTTCCAAAGTTTTGCTAGTGAAAGGCAATGTTATTTTTTCTATAGTGTACCTCTGACTTTACCAGGTCCTTTAGTACCAAACCAAATTCACTTGTAGTTTCATGAGACTTAGGTCAATCCCTAGAATTTTAAAGCTGGAAACAAATATGCCAAATTCAGCCTCCCAGCTAAGAAGGACATGGTAGTTTATACAAGATATTCATTTAGAGATAATGAAAACTATACTTGCAACAAATGTACCTTTTCAAACTTGTTAGAAAAGGGAAGAATATAATTATTCATACTCGACCAGCTCCTAAAATTTTAAAATTTAGTTCAATAGCTCTTTGTGAATTTTAAAATTAGCTCCAGGTATTCTATAACCTTTCTCCCATTTATTACGTAGCTTTGTTACCACAAATACTATCCCACAAGTGTACAACCTTGCACCTCACAAAGCCCTTGAGTATGTGTTGATCTCATCTGGTTTTACAGTCCTGTGCAGGAATGCACTGTCAGCCCCATTGTAAAACGGGGAGCCAGAGCTCCCAGGGGGTTACACGGCTCACCACAGCTCACTGGGAATCAACTCAGTCTGGCCACCTGGTTCCTAGGTGTTCATGCCACAGCATAAACTAACCAGTTCTACGAAGACTGATCACTAGTTTTTTTGCCAATGGAGACAACAGTCACCTCATAAACAGTGAGCTCACTTGCAGAAACAGAAGACAACACGAAAGGGGATTCCAGCTTTTACATCCCTCCAAGGGTTCTCAAAGAAGCTTGAAATAACCAAGTAAATTATATATCTGCTTATTGATTCACAGATGTGCCAAGAGGTTATTATTGAGCATTAGTCACGTGTTAAGATCCCAGGCGATGCTGAGGGCACCCCATGAGACACATTCTGGGCTTGGGAGACAAACTGAAGCAAGAGTGTGTTCAGGGCCAGGAATGTCAATGGGGGGGGGGGTGCTCTGCTGGGACAGGCTGGGTCATGGAAAGCTTCGACACAGCAGCACCCAGCCCTGGGAGTGCATCACAGGAGCAGGTGGAAGCAGTCCAGGCAGAGCATGATGTGGACAAAAGCAAGTGACTGAGAGTCACATTCAAGGACTGTGTGGACAGTGTTCTTAGCTTCATATTTCTATAAAATGCAGAAAAAAATAAAGGATGAACTCAAATGATCTGTAGGAAGATGAATATACCTTAAGATCACAATATTCAGTCAATTTAATCAGATGCATAAGCTTAAATATCACATAGTTTCTTTTATATGAGAAACCTAATATACAATGTAAAGTGAAAAATAAAAGACAGACAATAGGAAATAGAAAGATGCATCACTGACAGAGGGAAGGGAACTGAGACAGAAGGAGAGAGTAGGGAAAGAAAGGAAATTATACAAAACAAGAAGAAATGATGGTGGTTTGTGAAGTATTGTCTAATGTATTGAATCCCTCTGAATCATGTGATCATCATGCACTACAAACATTAAACATGTATAATATATATGACAATACAGAATATAAATAACATTATAATAATATATAATATAATGATCTATATTTTTATTTCTAATAAAATAATATGTATTAATAATATATTATAATGTATTATATATTTTATAATATATATTATAAAATATATAATATACAACATATTATAGTATTATATATTATTTAATATTATGATGTATTATATAATATTATATAAATAATTATATATATAATTTACAGCACATGCAGGGAGGTCAAGAGATACAGGGAGGGGAAGGAGGGGAAAAAGGATTAAGAACTATCTCATATGGTACCAGTTCCTCATGATGAATGTAATCTTTATCTACTATAAACAGGTACCAATCCAAAAAGAAAATCTAAGTCAAAACATTTTTGTAAAGCTCACTTCCGTAGCACATATACTAAAAAATGTAAAACCCTAGATTTTGACCCTTTCTTGAAAAAGAGATGAGGCCAAACTGGACCTGCATCTGCACAGGACGACAGCGGATAGAGCCCCCCCACCCCCCTGCGCCGGCGCAGTCCCAGTTCACTCCATACTGTCAGGACCCCGTCCTCACCCACGGAACCTGGACACACCCAGAAGCACTTGGTTTAAACCCTGCCATCCTGGAATTAATCTGTTTTCTTCAGGTAGAATCACCACCAGTTTTTTTGCTCTACTAAAGCAATGTGATGAAAAGAAATAAAATATATCGTTCTAGAGAATACAGAGAAACTTAGGCTGAAATTCTGTTTTTTTTTTTTTTTTCTTTCCCCCTCTACTAGCAGAGTGACTTTGGGTTAATGGCTTAACTCTGTCCTCAGAATGCGGGCAACCCCACACCCGCTTAAGCGGGAGCGGCGCTGATCAGGGACAGTGTGTGGGAAGGAGTAAGGGCAACAAAACAAAATTTACCGGAACGCAGAAGTTCCTGGACATACGGCATTTGACTTTAGATCTTGTTTTCCAGCAAAAGAAACGAAGGTCTGGGAGGGTGTAGCGACCACTAAAGCTGCCCCTTTGTGGTGGCGCCTGGAGTAGATCCAGCTCCCTAGGTTCCTGATCCGGGAAGACTGCTCCGTGTCCCGCAACTTCACTGGAAGTTCCAAAACCTTTTCATAAATGTCTTTCCTTTCTCAGTTAAAATTTTTCTAATGGAAAGAACATTGATCCATGATTCCTGTCAGCCTACTGATTAGACTTTTCAATTATCACTTCTAGACAAAGCCACAAGAATTCCTCAGGAGTAGCTGAAGTTGTAACACCTACTTATCTGCAATATTCCTGTACTAAGCTCACTGTCACCCTCCTGTGGTCGGTAAAAATAACAACTGTAAAAATAACTGCGGTCAGAGGAACAAGAAAACAGTACAATTTATAACAAGTTCTCAAATATAGTTAAATAATATAATAATATATCATTACAATTACATTTTTAAGGCTCTGGCCAGGTCTTAGAGGGAAAATTATTCCATCTCTCACTAAATCTTTAACGAGGTTGCTAGAGTATAACGGATGCCTTTCTGAGGTTTTCTTCATAGTACAAACACTTGTTATAACACATGCATTAATTGTAAAGGGAAATAACGGTAACTTCCCGGTGGAGGAATCAAGAACATGCCTTAATTAAAAGTTCTCATTCCCAGTAATAGGACAAATCACCCAATAGGACACTTTTTTTTTTTTTAGGTTTTTTGAGACAGGGTCTCGCTTTGTGGTTCAGGCTGGCCCTGAGCTCAGCCTCAAACTCACATCACAATCCTCCTGCCTCTGCCTCCCGAGTGCTGGGATTACAGGCGTGAGCCACCACACCCGGCACTGTGGTATGTGGTACTGGTTGCTGCTGGGCGTGAGTCTCCACACCCAGTATGGTATGTGGTGACCGGGGATCGAACCCAGGCCCTTGCGCTTGCAAGACCGGCACCAGAACCACTGAGCTAACTCCCCGCCCCCCCCCCCAATAGAACACTTTGAGAAGAAAGCAGTTTCTGTGATATTCCTACCAAAGACACACTAACTGGTTCTAAAATATAATATCAGGGGAACCTAGACAGAAAGATGTACTACACAACAACTAGCTTGTACTCTTCAAGAATGTCAAGGTCGGACTGGGGATTTAGCTCAGAGGACTTGCTAAGGAAATGCAACATGGTCTCCAGCTGCTTCCTTTTGCTACTGGGACATCTGCAATTGAACAAGGCCTGTGAATTAGACAGCACTGCTGTATCAGGGTCAAGTCCCTATGTTGAGGTCTGTTTTGAAGTTATATAGCAAAGTGCTCTTATTTTGAGGGAATTCTGAAGGGTGTAGAGGTGATGTTGTAGGCGTCATATCTACATCTTACTCTCAGGAGGTTCATGAAGGAAATTTGTATATACATACATATAGGGAAAACAAACGTTTTTTAAAAAAATGTAATTAGATTTTAAAGTTAATTATCTGTCCTTTTTAAAAAATTTTAATTTATTTTTCAATTATTTCAGGGGACCAAACTCAGGATCTTGTGTTTGCTACACAGGTGCAGCACCACTGAGCTATATTTCTGGCCAAATTATCTATTCCTGAGGACAGATATTATAAAGAGTTTGGAGTAAGGTTTTGATGATAGAATGTTTTACCACTCTTTTTATCAGCAGAGGCCATTGGTGAACATATTATGGTCCCTTCAAACTTTTCAAAGATCAGAAGATACACTGAGAAACTCCGAAGTTGAAGAATCAAGATCTATTTCATAAATGAAGTTCTACTGTAACTTTAGAAAAATAATGTAGATATATAAATATAAAGATATATTTATATATTCTATCTATACATATATTCATTCCTTCTTAAAGTGGGCCTAGGTGGGAAGGGAGTTATGCACAGAATCGTTATTCCTGTTAACCTTGATAGCAGTTCAAGGCTTATTCCCACTGTCAACCTGAAGACATAAGAGGGACATAAATTTGGTTTTTAAGCATCGAAATAAATGTGGGCTACAAAGGAGGGGGAACAACTGTGTTGCAGAATTAAGAGAGTCACAGTTACAGTAGTAGCTACTACTGATTGCCATGAAGTAGCCCTTTCAGACTGCTGAGCGTTGTGCAGGACAAGCCAAGCCCGATGGGACATGTGACCGTGCTCACTGCGCCTCCTTCCCTCACTTCCCAGGACCTCCTGTGTGGGAGGAAAGCGCTCAACCACCGAGCCGCACCCCACACCACCAATCTGTCTCTGAGCTTATGACAGGGCTTTCTCTTCCTGGCACTGACTTCTGCATCAAGACAAGGCTGCGGGGCTGAGGTCAGGATGACTCACTTGAAGGCAGCACTTTCTCCACTGACGAAGGTGATTAAACCTCAGGTTTTCCTACCAGAGCTTTACAGATGTTGCTCTTTACACCAGCAGTGAGAAATGTAAAGGCCTGAACAGCCTAGAGTTCATCTCTATAATACCTGGAAGAAAACAATACTGAAAATCATCTCCTATTACTAAGTCCTTTTAAAGAAGGGAACCTCACTTAAGTTCCATTCAGAATCTTGGCAAGTAGAAAGACTCGAATGAACGCTGAAATGAGAGTATTTATTTCTGCCCCCCACACGTAATCGGAAAACCAAGCATGTACTTCTCTAATTCTATTATGGGGATTCTGTGGAAGATAAAAGTCACAGATGCTAAATGACCACTGTCCTAATTACCACATAGCATTTGCTAAGGGTTATTTTTCATGAGTCTTATGCTGACAGTAAAATAAAATGAATCTGACAACAGCCTTGGATTCCAAGAAATCCTAATCTGGAGGAAATGTGGACAATTATCACTTGAAAGGAGCTGGCTTTATCAAAACCATCATAAAAAATCATATGATTTCTTTTAAACTTAGTATTTCTTCGGGATGGTTTCCCTCCCTTCTCTTGTTTCTTTTTTTTTAAGGTTTTTGAGACAGGGTCTCACTTTGTAGTTCAGGCTGGCCCTGAGCTCAGCCTCAGACTCACATCACAGCAATCCTCCTGCCTCTGCCTCCCAAGTGCTGGGATTACAGGTGTGAGCCACCACGCCCGGCACTGTGGTATGTAGTACTGATTGCTGCTGGGGTGAGTCTCCACGCCCAGTATTGTATATGGTTACCAGGGATCAAACCCGGGTCATGCGCTTGCAAGACAGGTAGTGGAACCACTGAGCTAAATCCCTAACCCCTTCTCTTATTTCTTAATTTTGTGTTTCAAGTGGAAGTGACGAAGTCCTCTTAGCTCAGTCTCTAGCAGCGGAGACACGATGTAGGTGTGACCAGGTAAGAGTCCCCACCTCTTTGGCCACAGTGACCCTTTGGCTGGGTCAGGAGCAGCTCTGAGAGCCATACACTGCCCAGAGCTACCAGGGCCACTTGAGAAAGAGCATCTATGCGGGACGAAAGCCACCACCGAGAGTACCAGAGCCACAGCAGGGGAGCAAATGGATCTCGGGACATGCGTAGGCTCTGCATTTGAGCGATGTGCTAGGCTCTGAGTTCTTGGATCAGTGAGACAATAAACTCCCACTAAATGTCCTTTGTAACATAAGTAAATGTGAGCTGAGTTTTTGTATCTTTCAATGTTCCTGATAGATCACAATTTTACACACTCTTTGAATCCATAATACATCTATAATCACACAAATAATAGGCTCTCTTTTCAAAGGTATTGGGCAAAGGTACCTTTTTAAACTTACTAGTTTAAAGTCATAAATGACATTCAACCTGAATGTATAATGAGCTAGGATTAGAATTACCACAAAGATCTTGTGGTAAGAGATCCAGCAGGGAGTCCGTGGTGAACTGGTACAAAGAACCAAGGATACAGAAGCTAGAAACTTGCTGAAGGATTTTTTTTTTTAACAACCAAAATAAGTTTGGCAGCTACTGGGCTGAACCAAGTTAAAGAGGTGGGGATTTTTAAAGCTAAATATTTAGTAATTGCAATTTTGTCTCTAAGAAGCTATTAAGTTACATAGTGTTTCCAAAAACCTTGAACATAGATTTCTTATGAAAAATGGGGTCTGAAAACATACCTGCAGAAACACCTGGCCTTACGTATTTTTAAGAACACAGAATTTTTGTACTGAATATTTTGCTTCATCTCTTCTGCACACACAAGAATTTATGCAACTCCCACAAAACCGTCTGTGAGAAGGCACATTGTGCTCTCCACTAGTGCAAGCTCTCGTCCCATATTTCAGGAACCAGCTGAAGGCTGTCACACCCGCCTACCCCATGATTACCTCAGATACAGTGTACTCAAAGGACCTGCGCCCCGTCTCTTGTCCAACTTCCCGATCCCTTCAGCGTTTCGCCATTTTGTCCGATAGCCAAACTGGACTTGTCCCTTACATGAGTCTCCACACCCCTTACTCAGTCTCCATCGATCTGCTCTAGATTGCTTCTGTAGCTGGAACTTTCCATTTCACTGAGGATTCCTTTCTAGACTGCAAATATCTACCACATCCACCTTTCTCAGACAGTCTTTAGTATCAAACTTTTCTCATTCAATGTGCTTTAGCAGATTCAGTTTGAGAGATTCTAAAATACAAAGTTTTTATACTGCCTTGTTTTTCCTACATACTTACATCTGACTCCTTACTGAACCACTCTGGGGTGAGGCTATTGTTCTAGTTAGGTTTCTCTGACCAGAGGCTAACGGACACACTGCAGACAGACCAAGGGCTGCCTAGAAGGCGAGCCTCCTTCCCAGTGCTTTTAAAAGTGTGCAGGGTCAGCAGGACTAATGGGGAAGCCAACACACAGCCTGTCTTCCCAGCCCCAGGCTGAGTGCTTCCCGCACCTCCAGGCCCAGCTCCTTGCCCCACCCTGCTCCTGTGAACGCTCCCTGCTCTCTGAGCTGGTTGGCGTTGAACCATATTTGCTCACTGGGATCTGTGTGGCTGGGGTATTTCCTCACCAGTTCTGCGGTATCCATAGAAACTTCATACCCACAAGGTATGAATAAACTAGAAATATTGAGATGGTGCCAAAATTCATCGAATTTTTAAGGACTTGCGATTCCAATGATAAAGCCATTAGATTATATATATGATGACATCACAGGAAAAATAACCCACCAAAAATGTAGTTATGATGACAAAAATGTAATTATATATTCTTTCTTTTTTGATGATGGGTATCAAAGTTAGTGTCATGGGCATCTAAAAGACTACATATTAACCACTAAGCTATTTCCTCAGGTCACAAAACTGTATTTCAGTCTAAAGACATCAATTGCTAACTGGGGCTGTGGGAAGGCTACTCATTAGCATTCAAAGGAATCATTGAGATGGCAATGAAAAGTTTTCACGTTAAGTTGAACACGCTGGAACATGTCAATAATTCCAGCACTGTGGATTTCAAGTTTGAGCCCAGGCTGTGTAAACTGGCAATACTGTTTCAAAATACAAACAGTGTAAAAGGGGTTGGGGATGGAGCTTGGGGTCCAGGGTTTAACACATTCACAACAGGGTGTAAGTCAAGTCTTGGTGCAAGGCAGATGTGAACCACCTGTGGTAAAGGCATTATTGTCTCATCAAGTGGCATGGGACAGTCATGTATGCCACCAGGAATGTGTAATCCCAGTGGATTAAAGTGTTAATTTCCAGTGGGGAAAAATATTGATTTATATGCAGAGACTCACTGATAAATCAATTCATTTAAAATGTAACATGTAAAAAATCACATTTATCTCATAGGTACACAAACGTGGTTAAAATAAGGATGATACCTGAGTAGTTATGACCTGCAAGATAGCACAGGTGACTTGTCAGCTATGGCCTGTCCTTCACAAGTGTACACAGTTGTTCCCCTTTTACAAGCCTGGCTTATTAGTACACTAGTTCTGCGCTTCCCTACATCTGCCGTTACACTTCTATGTTGTATAGAAGTGTTGCTTGTGACACTGTATAATTGTAATCGAGAGATTCTGACTAATCCAGAGATCCTGGTCTTGTCTGGAAAGAGCTAAGAGCAGGTGGTCTTAGGCCAGGAGAGAGCTAAGATCAATTCCTGCCCCTCCCAAATAATAAACTATTATTCATTATTCTTCATTCCTTGTTCTCTGCATATTAATCTTTTATTCACTGCTAAACCCTCATCAGGTAATCAGGCATCCCCTGATAACCAGTAGCCAGGTGACCACCCATATAGCCTGATGGTAGAGGGCCCCTGGGTATAATCCCCAGTACCAAAAATTACACCAGTTTTAAAGTATTAACTTGGAAAATGTTTTTAGTTTCACATTCTCTACATAATAGAAGCAGTGAATGACAGGTGACAGAGTAGACATCATTGACTACTGTATACCATTATCATTTGGGGGCTGGCTATGATCAGGTCATTTTATTTATATGTTTTACATTTTCTTTTTTAAATGCATCACGTATTTTTGTTCTCAAGAGCAAACATTAGCTGTCCATGGGTTCTAGTATCATTTGTTGGCTATCCTTTCTCCATGATTATACTTTGGCAGCTTTGCTGAAAATACATTGGCAACAGTATCTCTGAATCTATTTCTGAACATTCTTCCCTGTCCTACTGATTTGTTTTTTAATTCTTTTGCCAACATCATGCTTGATTGTTGTACTTTTGTAGTAAATCTTAAAATCTGGATAGTACGATTCTTCCCACTTAAAAAAAAAACTGTACTGGCTAGTAAATCTTGCCATGTGTATTTTAGAATTATCTATAGCTATAACAGATTCTGTTGAGATTTTAGCTGTATTAAATCTATGGGTCAACTTGAAAATGACTGACATCTTGCTTACATTAAATTGTGTATGTACTTGGTCTTGATTGCTTTCATTAGTATTTTGCACCACTCAGCATACATATCTATACAAGTTTTATTACATTAATATCTAAATATTGTATGTCCAGTGGACCAGTTTGTATAGATGGTATATAACACCATTTAAATTTTAAATTTTGTTGGTGGAGTTAAAACCATGGCACTTGCTAATGTATAGAATTATGCTTAATTTTTGACGTTGCTGATTCAAAGTCTTTTTTTTTTTTTTTTTTTTTTGGTGATTTTTAGGAGGGTAAATTCTGTAGAATTTTCTAGGTAGGCAATTATGCTATCTACAAGTAGGAGCAGTTTAATTTCTCCCTTTTCAATCCACATACTTTTATCTTCCTTCTTTCCTTTCCTCCCCCGCCTTCCTTGTCTCATGGATCGCACCTAGGAGTATTGTATCACTGAGCTACATCTTCTGCCTTTTAATGTCTTTTTTTTTTTTT
>PVIR01035343.1:0-16548 GCA_004026965.1 Petromus typicus | reverse complement strand
AAAAAAAAAAAAAAAAAAAAAAAAAAAAAAAAAAAAAAAAAAAAAAAAAAAAAAAAAAAAAAAAAAAAAAAAAAAAAAAAAAAAAAAAATTTATTAAAGAGCAATGAGAAAAAAAAATGGTACAAATAGAAAATATGGACATAAAACATTTAGAATATTCATAAAAATAGTGCAGTATCCACTGAATACTTGAAAATGTATTCAGTGCTAGATTATCAACAAATAAAACAGGACACCTACTTAACTAAAGAATGTTTTTTCTGTAAGAATGTGATAAAAGTGCACTTCAAAATATTGCTGAGGGAAGTATAAATTGACATTTTAGAGTATTTTGCAATAGGGATTAAATGTCTCTTTCCATCATTTATCTTTTAAATATTATATATCTTAGCTAATTTTTATGGCATATAATGTTTACATTCCTTGAGGTTCTTATGGTCCTGCATTAATATACCTTTATTTTGTGTATTTTCTCCTCCCCCCCCATCCTGCCCCTTGTTCCCTTGGACCACTTTTCTATTGGAATAGATCTAGCTCATCATCCCTTTCTATCCTTTATTGTTCTCTTTCTACTTTGTCTTCTTCAAATAAAGATACCATAAAGTATTTCATGTGTAAACAAAAATAAACAAATAAATAAATGCCACATAATCTGATGGATATTGAAAGTTGTATTTATTTTATAATTGTTTATATGGTGTAAAACTCAGTGTTCGAAATGTTCATCAGTTTCAGATGACACAGACACATGAAGACATTAAAAATGAAGATGTAAACCAATAATTATTGGCATACAAAAATGTGCTGGATAATATATCACTATGGCTCAGGTTATCAATTCACTTTAAAAGTTCATCTTCCTTGTAATCCCAGCACTTGGGGGGCAGAGGCAGGAGAATTGCTGTGAT
Source organism: Petromus typicus (assembly GCA_004026965.1). Classification (NCBI taxonomy): domain Eukaryota; kingdom Metazoa; phylum Chordata; class Mammalia; order Rodentia; family Petromuridae; genus Petromus; species Petromus typicus. The sequence continues at coordinate 15,640 of PVIR01035343.1, read as the reverse complement.
GTGAGTTTGAGGCTGAGCTCAGGGCCAGCCTGAACTACAACGCGAGACCCTGTCTCAAAAAACCAAAAAAAAAAAAAAAAAAAAAGTTCATCTTCCTGGCCAGGGATTTAGCTCAGGGGTTCCAGCGCTTGTCTCAAAAGTGGAAAGGCCCGGTTCAATCACCAGTAACTACATACAACATCAGGCATGGTACTCATGAAAGGCCGGGAGATTGCGTGCTGAGCTCAGGGCCAGCCTGAACTATAAAGCGAGACTCTGTCTAATAAGAAAAAAAAAAAAAAAATTCATCTTCCTGTTCATCTCTCTTCTACACACACACACACACACACACACACACACACACACACACACACACACACAAACGAGAATCTGGAAGTAATAGTAAAAGGTCAATACAAGTGATCTTTAAGTAGTAAAAGTAAAGGTTTATTTTCTTTACTTTATATTTATCTATATTATCTAAATACCTATATAATACAAAATAGCCAAAGGACCACTGCTAATGTATTCTCAAATTGGGTACGATAAAGTAAATCTGGGTATTCTGTGTAAGTTAAAAAATCAACTTTCAGTCACCACAGTCAAAATTTATGCAAAAATACAATCTACATTGATTTTTTTTAAGGCATCAGAATGAAATACTAAGAAAACTCATTGAGGACTTTTCCTTTCCATTTGAAATGATACCTATCTTCCTAATCAGTGTACTTCTATGTACCTTACTCCTGTTTTATGCTAAGATGGCTTTATATCTCCAATAAGATGTAACACAGGCTTTAACTTTATGTTTTAGAAATATCCCTCTGCTAGATTTTAGGAAAATAAAATGAAACTTTGTTTTTATCTTATTTGAGAAAGACAGTAACCTTGAATCTTAAAACTTCTCTGGCATTTTCTTGATCTTCACTAACCATGACTAAGGTACAATGGTCTCATCTGCAAATTACTAAAAATAATCAGCTCTGAGAAGTGACCTTGGGTGAAGCAATGTTAAATTGGCCAGGAAATTTTTTTGAGGCATCACTATTATTAACTTGCAATTTTTTCATTTCACTTTGCCACTGATGCTTGGCAGGTTATAATTTTTCATTTTCGCACTTGGATGAAACTCAGTGAAGTAGAGATTATGGAGATAGTGGTGGAGAATTTTTACAAAGGGATTTCCCCCCTCACTCCATAATATTATGATACAAAATGGCTCTCTATTAGAAGCAATGCAGTTGTCCGTTTAACATATGTGGTCAGACTGTTGATAGTAATGACCAACAACACTTTTTAGGTTTCTCAAAATGCTGTCTTCTATACACAGAATTGATGTTATGACCAACTTAGGTAAGTGGAACTCCCATTAGTGGGGGTTATTTGGTCTTGTTCTCTTTTTGACAATTTCATTCCTTCAGGTGATAGTTTGCTGGAATTAAAGAAAATGGGTACAAAAAAGAAAACATCTTTCTATCCAAAGATGTCCGTGATACACCCTGGAAATAGTCCCAAACTACTAGTAATGAAAGATGAGCCAGTCTTCAATAGGTAACCACAACTTTCAGTGTATCCTCTTTTTCTTTACCTCTGTAAAATCAATTCCAATTCCAGTATCACTCCCTAAGAATGGTCATTATACCATTATTCTTGCAGAATCTCTGCTCAGCATTCTACTTCCTAATATATACAAGAATTAAGTAAGTGTAAATTATCATTTATTTAAGAAACAATAGACATCTAATCTCAAGAACATTATAATGGAAGATATAAATTGTGGAATGGAACAATAAATGTGAGAAGTTCAGAAATGATTTCTTGAAACAGGTAGTTATGATGGAAACCTAGATACAAGTCTCCTCTAGCCTAAAGTAAGAAAAGCCCTGAGGATTCTCCAAGTCCTTTAACTTATCATGATTCCACCAACAGTATCCAATTTCATATAGGGTAATATTGGGCTTGAATAACAAACCACAGAAGACTGCTTGCCAGAAAAACCATTAGATATCTCTGGTGTATCATCCCCATGTTGTGTAAAAGAAAAACTAAATTGTTCTTCTCCCTCCAAACAGTGGCATTTGAGATCTTGGATGTAACCGTACAATAAAATGCCTTGTTCTTCTGAAACAAACATTTCAACATCGAGTATCATGATCATCTCATAACACAATTTTGGTACTTATGTAACTTTTACTTGCTCATTATTTAGCCACTATTTAGCTAATATAAGTAATCAGAATATTGCAAGTCAAGATCTCTCTTTTGAGTGATTTCATTACAATTAATATCTTCTCTATTAATCTATATACTGAGAGATAAGAACCATAGCAAGAAAGGCTAACTGTACACTAACAAAAATTTTGAGACAAAACTAGAAATATTTTATTCTTAAAATATTATTAAATTTGAAAAAATTTATATTTTTACAGGAAGTCTATTTTTGTTATTGCATTTGAAGACATTCCCATAAAATGCTTGCCATTCACAGGTATTTTCATTCATTCTAAAGTCTGCATTTTTTTTGAAAAGAGGATTTCTGTATTAACTAAAATAAGCAATTTAGTTGCAAATTATAAATTAAATTAAAATTTCAAAAAATTATTATTAACAGGTATAAATTCTGTCATAAAAGATTGAATAGATACATTTTTCAAAATTGTAAAGTAAGCTGAATCAAACCCTCAAAAATAAAATTATCTGAAACTTAAATTATTTTTATAAAAAATTTTTCCTTTTTAGTTTCTATTATTAACTGGAGTAATAGGAACAATATAAATTATTCACTTATGGTTGGGTTTTCTAAAGAAATACAAACACCAACTATTATAGCATCTAAAAGATTGTTAGGCAGAACAGACACGTGGACATCTTCAATGTTTAGCGTTCAGGCATATAATCTAGGAGGTGCAAATACTGCCTCATGGTCTATTTTACTTCAATACCTAAAGACTTTTCCCTCTCTTTCAGAAATATGACTAAACAACAGTGATAGGAGGGATGGAAGGAAGAAGAGGAAGGGGGAAAAGATGAACCGAGATATATCAAGTACAGGTATAAATTCTCAGTGATGAATGTAAACATAATGTATACCTAACTGTAAAGATAAACAATGAATTTAAAAAAAAGTTCTGATTGAATAGTAATAGTAAAATAATTCCTTCCTATTTTGCCTTCTTTATGAATTAACCACCCTTTAGTCTTATTGTACATTTTCTAAACACAAGCAGATTAGAGATACCAAGATAATCTTTCATTCATTAAAGTTTGCAAAGCATGACTCACTCTCAAAAACATAACATCTCAAAAAATACGTCACTGAGAAATTATAGAAATATTAATCTCTCTTATTAATCTACTCTTTTCTAAAACAGAAAAGCTTAATATGCATACACAACAACAACAAATACTCAGACTGAAAATAACTAATTAAAAACACATTTTAGGCAAAGAAAAGATTTGGGGTCTTTTAATGGTCATAAATAATATGTTACCAAAGCTATTTATCAGAGACAGGCTCAGCATCATATGCCTGTAATGCTCAGAATTTGGAGACTGAGGCAAGAAGCCTGAGAGACTGAGACCAATCTGATTTATTTAGGTAGACTTTATCTCAAAATAAAAAGTTAAAATGAGCTAGAAATGTATCGTAGTGGTAGAGAACTTGCCCAGAAGAGATTCAGTCCTCAATACTGTAATCAATATGAGTAAATAATTTATATGACTTTTGAGTAGATCATCACATAATACTTACTAAATGAAAAGATTATACTACTGAAGTATAAGTACTCCAGGTAGACAAGACATCATAAGAAATTTTAACATCTTAAGCAATTAAAAAATAGAGTGCAATAATGTGATCTTGACATCAACTATGATTAATACATATTGTACCAAAAATTATACTCAATTATATCAATGCTCTTTTATCATAGTTAATTTGAAATTAAGAGAATATATTCTTGGCAAATCAGACATTGGAACCTATTTAACAGACAGCTACTTTCAGACTAGCTTGGGAAAGTAACAGAAGTGAACATACTTATGTTCAAGTATAAAGTCTTCTATTCATCTATGGAGGAGAAAACAATAACATTCTCTTATGCTTTTCTATTTTTTCTTTCTATTGTACAAAACATAACATTTCTTAAAGAAAAAACTCAGTATAACAATGAATACAAATCTTGCAATAGTTATAAAGTACTATAAATGTTTGTTTAAAAAAAAAAACCTAGGGGGAAAAAAGAAAAAGACATCAAATAGAGAAGATAGAAAATAGGAAACAATAAAAAAATTCAATATCGGGCCCCAGGGATATAGCTCAGTGGTTCTGGCACTGTCTTGCAAGAGTAAGGGCCTGGGTTCAATCCCTCAGTAACTACATACAGCACCATGGCACCAGGATTATCCTACTAGCATTGTAAAATGAGAAAAACCACATATGGAGACTCACGCCCAGCAGCAACCAGTACCACACACCACAGTGTCGGGCGCGGTGGCTCACGCCTGTAATCCCAACACTCGGGAGGCAGAGGCAGGAGGATTGCTATGAGTTTGAGGCTGAGCTCAGGGCCAAACTGAACTACAAAACCAAACCCTGTCTCTAAATAAATAAATAAATAAAATAAAATTCAATATCTAAAGGTGATGCTTTGAAAGGTTGAAGGAGAAAATGATGAACCTAGGCAGAATGATTTTAAAAACAAGAACAGATAAGCACATATTACCAGACTCAGATATAAGATTGTACTGAAGATTCTACATTTATTAAAATGATAATAAGAAAATATTTTGAAAATCTATGCTAATAAATCCTCACCTTACAAGAAATAGAAATAAAAAACTTAGAAACACAAAGTGCCAAAACTAAAAAAGGAAGACATTTACATGTCTATAAAGAACCTTTTAAAGAAATCCTTAATGGTGCATGACCACACACATGCATACACACACACACACACACACACACACACACACACACACACACACACAAGATCTAAGATGGCTTTACTGAAAAATTATCCTAAACTATTAAAGAAGAATCCATATCCTTAAGGTCTGCAAAAATATTCCAGGCTCTTGGGATGTAGGTCAATGCAGAGCACTCGCCTAACATGCTTGACGCTATGGGTTTAATCTTTAACCTGACAAAATGAAACAAAACTCTTCCAGTTACGTAAAGATAAGAGAATAGTTCCCAATTCATTCCATGCCACCAGGATTATCCTACTAGCATTGTAGAATAAGAAAAAAAAAAATCAGGTTTATATACCTCCTGCAAATAAATTTAAAACTTCAAAAAATTTAGCAAATACAATTTAACATTAAGTAATGATCCAAGATTTACCTTGGGAATGCAAGTTTACCCAAGCAGTCAAAAAATAATCCATACAATTCATCATATTAACAGACTATCAAACATGTGATCACATCGACGGATGCAAAAACTCATTTCATATTTAATGACAAAAATTATCAGCACAGGGGAACAGAATATTTTCAATCTGATGAAAGCCATTTATTATTTGAAAAATCTCCATTTTACTCAATTTTCTATTTTACCATCACCTTTAATGGTGAAAGAATTAATGTTTTCTTCCACAGCTAAAGAAAATAAAACAGATGTCTGGGCTTAAATCTTTCATTCAACACGACCCCAAAGGTTCTTCCCAGAATACGGTGTCTGTCTAGAAGGGTGGGAACAAGGGATCTGAGAATCATTCAGTTTTATAAGGAAAAATTAAAAGTCACTATAAATGATTACATAGGCCATAACATCTATAGGAAAGATACTCTAATGGAATTTATAGAAGTGACTAGAGATAAATGCTTAGCAAGATTACAGGATCAAATATCAATATAATACAAGATTAGCTGTTTATAGGCTAGCAACAAATTATCATAAATTCAAATTTAGAATAAATAATTTAAAATCACATCAAAGATATGAAATGGTTAGTGACATAACTGATAAAAGAAAGTGAGGTTTATGGAGTGAAAAGAACAAAATACTACTAAATAAAGAAGAAATAAGTAAACAGAAAAGCTTGCTTCGTTCATAGGTCAAAGACTCAAGAGCATTAAGATACCAATTCTCAAGTTTTTAAGGCAATATACAGATTCAACACATGCAGAAAAAAAATCAGAAGAATACATTTTTAGAAATGTAAAAGCTGATTCTAAAACTCATGGAGAAATACAAAGGACCTAGAGTAATCAAAAAAATTTGAAAAGATGAATAAAACTGTAGGGATAAATATACATGATTAAGAGACATATAAAATATTCAATAAATTACAGGAGCAGTTTAGAAATAAACAGTCAAATAGATCAGTGGGCTAAAATAGAGATTCCAAAAACAGACCCACACATATACAGACATCTCATGTTTTAACAACAAAAAAGCTGAACAGTTCAGAGAAGAAAGGTCTTTTCCTCTACTGATGCAGGATTAGCTAAAATTTATATTCCAATTAAAAAACTTGATCCCTATCTTAATGCATAAAATTTTCTCAAAATGAATTAGACATTTATATTTAAAACCTAAAATAATAAATGTTTTATGATAACACACACAAGAAAGCCTTTATAAGATTGGGATGGACAAAGATTTCTTAGTGGGATGCACTAAAATACAATCCAAAAACAACAAAATGACCAAATAAACGGAATCAAAATTAAAACTTTTACGAATCAATAGACATTACGAAGAAAATGAAACAACAAATCCCAAACTAGGAGAATATATTTACAAATCCTATGTCTAATAAGGAATTTCTATCTAGGGTATATGGAGAAACTTCACATCTTGATAAGAGGAATGCTCAAAAAACCAAAAATACACTTAAGACTTTTCAAACATTGTTCACATATTTCACCCAAAGGGACACACAGATGGCATATAAGTAATTAAAAGATGCTCAACAATATCAACCATTAAGAAAATGCACAATGGTGGGGGGGCGCAGAGCTCAGTGACACCACGTCTGCCTGGCAAACACAAGGTCCTGAGTTGTCCCTGGTACCTTGTACCACAAAACAAAAATCCCATTGAAACCACTACACAATTAAAATTAGACACAACAAGAAGTGTTAGAAACAATGTAGAGGGCTCCGAATGTACTTGACAGTGTAAACAATACAATTTTGGAAAAGAGACTGGCAATATTCTTTAAAATTAAATATATGCATAGTATGCATCCAGCCAATCAACTCGTAGTTATTTCTCCAAAAGAAATGACAGAATAAAGGTTCATATATAGTTGTTGACATGAATTTTCATAGCAGCTCTTTCTGTAGGTAGGAATGCCTAAGTTGATATTCATTAACAAGAGAATACACAACTAACCTTATACATATAATGCAATGTTAACATACCACAAAAGACCCAAATTCTTAATATTCACAATGGGCATGAATCTCAAAACTATTGAGGCCATAAAAATATATGCTATATGATTACATAAAACCATATAAAATAAAAACTAATATATAAAGAAAAGAGAACAGTGGTTGATTAGAACCTAGATGCAGTACCAAGAGGGACAGATGAGAAAGAGCCATGGGAGCATTCTGGGAGTAATGTACATGTTCACTGCAGTGACTGTGGCAATGGTTTCGTGAGAGTACATATCCATGAGAACTTCAGAGATTGTATGCTTTCTATGTATTTCATTGTATGTCAGTTATATCTGCATAAAGCTGTTAAAAAAGAAATGAAGTACTAAAATGTCAACATTTGCCAATTTTCACTTTCATCTAACATGTTTACACTGAAAATATTTTAATTTTCATTCCAAAGATATTATTTACTAAGTTCATCTCTCAACTTTTATATTAAAGGCTCTAGCACTAAAAATGTTAGAATTAAAAACATTTGCATAAATTTTAATCTATGTCTTTTTTTTTCAAAATCAACATTAGAAATCAATAAGGAAAGGAAATTTCATTTATTCATTAAAAAGTTATGGTGCTACAATCTGCGCTATGTTTAAAAATAAAAAGATAAATAAGACTGAGTCCCATGACCAAGGAGGCCTTGCTATGTAAAGGAAGATAAAGAATTGAGAAGATCATTTTCAAACATCAATTCATGATATAGAATGTGCCAAACAGATTGCTAGTTGTGTGTCCAAGTTATAATATGCTGAAGGAGAACTAATACCTATGGAGTTAGGGTAAAGAAACAGAACATAGGCCAATGTCGTTAAGACTTTCTAAAGGGAGTTAAAAGTTAAAGTAGTAAATTATACTAACCTGGTAATTCAAGCTGAAGAGAAAAATCTCTTCCTTCCAGACCCCACTGCACAGTTACCAAACTACATGGATTTCAAGAAGAGCATAATGGTGAATGTATGATATTAATATTGCATTAAAAGCAAAGGTATGAATCTCAACTCTTATTTTCTTGTGTATCATTCATACTTCCATAATATTAAAATATTGGGAAACTATAAGAATCTGAAATTATATGTTTTTTTAATAAATAACTAACATAAACAGAAATTATACTTTTTATCAATAAGAAATGAATGAAACAATATAGTTAGGGCATAGAAGGTATCTGAATACTGGCTATGTTATTTTATCACCTAGCACTAGCTATTTCATGCATTAATGAATATATTTATTCTAAATCTTAAGACATTGCATTTAGCATCTAGGAGTATTACGGTCTTCAATATGCTTGTTAGGAATTATAAAGTTTATAAAGTTAGAGAAAATAACTACAAAAGTGTTTTAACAGTAATTGGACCATTTATTTTATCATTTTATTATCTACTAGAACAACAAAACTGATCACATCAAATTCAAGAATAGTAATTAGCTAAGATGAAATTTTTAAGACATAATACTGTATTAACTCAGGATACTTCAACACTAATAGTTCACCTAGAGAGTTTTACAGAAACAATACAGATGGCCAAAAATCCTTCCCTTTACCAACATCTAATGCCAACACAGAGACAGAGAAGCATTAATATAAGATATATTTTCTTTTTGCCATTTTCAAATTTTGAGATTTGTCCAGTGTTTTCCTGTGTATAACAAACAAACAAACAAAAAACCACCTCACAATCATAGAGACTGTACATAGACTGAGCGCTGTCTAATGAGGTCATGAAGCAAATAAACAAGCTAGCCAGCCAGTTGTTGACTAGCCACCCTACATCAGCCAGAAGTGCCCACCTAGAACAACAGCTAAACCCAAAGAACCACTAGAGTTCAACAGTATAAACATTAGATAATCAGAAGTGCTTAAACCTAGAAAAGCAGAGATCGCGAATCCCAATAGGCACAAATATACACGATGCTGCTGCATTTCCGTGGCAATGTATGTAAAATGTTGTATATGCGTGCTAATTCACTCACTCACTCAATGAGATGGGAAAATAGTGCTAATGACATTGAATCACTCACTGCTCACAAACGCTGAATAGCAAGTAAGACCTCTTAAGTCCCAAATACTTGTCTTTGCCATCATGCCAAGCTATCTCCTATTAGGTATTAAAAATACTAGCTATAGCAGAAAAGACATACAGATGAGATACCTTTTAGAATCTTTGATTCTAAAAGATTCAGTATCCTCTGTGTAATTGCTTCAATAAAATCCCTAATCTCTGATTCTAAAAAAAATTCCTATGTCCCTGTGTAACCACTTAGTAAGATTTCTGTAAGTCAGTTCATATTGCCCTTCTTTGTCAAAGGAAGTGCCAAATATAACCTGTTTGTAGTAGCATATTCTGGCAGCCCTTGCAATTGAAATAATATGTGACATAAGTACCTCATAGAATAATTCAAAGACAGGGCAATGTAGTTCCTTACAGTGTTCATCAAATAGTTATCCAAATGAATGGAATTTGTATACAAACTATCTAGCAGGCCATTCCCAAATAAAAAAAGTATTCTTGCCCAAAACTTAACTTCTTATGAATGTAATAAAGCTTCTTAATACCAGTTCATTAAAGTAATTCCATATACATTGACCAACTTTCAGTTATATCTGTGAAATTATAAATAGATACCAGGCTTTCACAAACTCTATTAATTAATGTAGGATTTTCTGTCAGTATTGTTATAAAACTAATATCACTCCTGTAAGATAATTTGGCTAATGAATAAGAATTTCTCATCAAATTAATAACATCATTAGATTCACTTTCAGATGGTTTTACAGTGAGTGGTCTATTGGGCCTAATAGATAGTCAGATTGCTGACTTGGGCTAGCTGCCACTGGGCTGAATATGAATTTCTGCTAGACAAGTTCTCCACGTCAAAGTTTCTTGACTATCTCAAACTCATCATGCCCAGATCTTAATAAAATATTTCTATTGTAAAGCCTATTTCTTTTCATTTATTCTCTATTGCAATAAGTAGCATTATAATAGAACTATTTCCCAATCTATAAAGATTGGTAAATAAAACATCTAACTGATGAGACTGTTCAATTAAATACTGTGTCTCAAAAAGAACTTATCAGTTGAATGTTTTTCTCTTATCCTTATGATCATAACCATGTTACAAGCCCTCATTACCTTGTGCCTGAACTCACAGCTCTCCCTACTTTTAAGTGCTTCCTTTCCTTCACATGACATCAAGTTAGTGTTTTAAGAAGTCCAACTGTCATTTCTCACTTCTGCCTAAAATCCTTCATTGACATCCAACTGTATTCCAGCACAGTCAGACTTTAACGTAAAGTACAAATAGTATATTTCCTACTTATCTCCACAACCCAGCATCCATATTTCCCATTGCACCTTAACGAATATGTCAAGAGTGCCCATGAAATTCCTGCCTTTTTGCTTGTTGTTTTATTCCTTAACTATTACCATGTTCACCATCCACTCCACCCAGTACTTTCCCAACATTCCATGTAGTTTGAAAGACACTTTGCATCAAAATTTAGTCAAAGCCCACAATAACTATTTTGTCTGAGTTGTATGAACTTATTGTTTGCTCTCCAATCTGGAACATCTTGTCTCTGTTTCTATTATAGAATTTTTCAAACAATATTTCAATGATTTGTTATTTAAATCCACCATCAGTCTGATCTTTTCAAGAAACAGATGACGCTATATTCACTTTTGCGTCCAAAACATTTAATAAAATGCCTAACACACAATAAGCATGATGCTTGTTGTGCAAGTAAGTGAATGACTAAGAAAATATGAGATAAGTAAATTCCCTTGTTTATATAATTGGTTTAATCACATTTTTTTCTGTTTACATTCTAAGTCTTTCAAAAGATGTGTGTAATGACATATTTTAATACAATTAAATGAAACTTCCTGTGTTTATTGGTGACTGTTTTACAAGCTAAGCAGAATGTTTTTTTCCTCATAGTTCTGGCAGCTAAGAGTCTAATACCCTGGTCAACTCTTTCAGAGGTTTCTGAGGATAGTTTCAGTCTTGGGTCTCTTATTCTTGGCTTACACAAAGCTATCTTCTCACTGCATCTTTACATGCTTACACTTCTCCATATCTATGATCTGGTAGCCTTTACTTCTAAGTATACTAGTCGCACTGTGTTAAAGCCCACCCTAACCAACCCATTTCAATCTCAGTATTTCTGCAGAGAAATAATCCCTAAACAAAATCACACTGTGAGACCCTGAGGGATAAGACTGCAATATGATTTGAGGATGGGGAATACCCATAATTCAGCCCATAATGAGTACCACCACTCAACAAAGAAAAATTATTCTGGTTATATCTTTCAAAAATTTCAGAATATTTTAAAATAACAAGCCAAATTTTCAGATTTTCTTTTAAATCTTAAAAATTCAATTTTAGAAAAAAATCCCTACCATTTCCAACAGTAGTTTTAGAAATCTAGTCCTCTCATCAATGTCAGCACTGGAAGACAGTTAGAGGAAGAATAACAGTATCCACTTTAGCCCTGGTTTAGGCACTAAATACTGAATTTGCCAAGGGCAAATTCCTAGAAAGGTGCTATAGTTTAACATTTCATTATCCCTAAAACGTCCATGTGGTAAAGGCTTGCTCTTGAGGACCAACCTATTGGGAAGCAACAGGAACGCTAAAAGATAGGGAAATGTTTAGATTACTACATGCATGCTCCTCAAGATTGCAGGACCCAGGGCTGGGGATTTGGCTCAGTGGTTCCAGCGCCTGTTTTGCAAGCTCAAGGACCTGGGTTCGATCCCCAGTAACTACCTGTCATACTGGCCATGGAGACTCATGCCCAGCAGCAACCAGTACCACATACTACAATGCCGGGCGTGGTGGCTCAGGCCTGTAATCCCAGCACTCGGGAGGCAGAGGCTGGAAGATTGCTGTGATGTGAGCTTGAGGCTGAGCTCAGGCCCAGCCTGAACTACAAAGTGAGACCCCATCTCAAAAAAATAAATAAAAAGACTGCAAGACCCACAGTTCCTTCCCTTCTCCTTTTCTGCCATGTTGGCCATGAAGTGATCTATTCTGTTTTGTCATGAATACCCACCATGATGGGACTCCTCATCACTGGCCCAAAAGCAATGGGGCCAATTGATCAAGGACTGAAAGCTTAAAAACCACAAGGTAAAATAAATATTCTACAATTCATTATCTTCAATTTTTTTCCAAGGTATGAGAGAATGAAGACAAAACATTAATATTGAGCCTACACCTTATAATATGGAGCTAGATTACAGCAGGCATCTGGAGACTTTTGAAGGAAAAGTTAGAGAAAGTCTAGAATGCTCTAAACAAGCTATTAAGGTGAGGATTCTGAACACCAGGATTCTAAGAAATGTGCATAGTTAAGATTAGGCTGATGAGATTTCAGAAGAAAATGAAAACTCTAGTGAAAATTGGACAAGAGACCATTATTGTTACACCATGGCAAATAATCTGAATGCATCTCCTCTTTGCCCTGAGACTCTACCAGAGGCTAAGCTTAAAGGGTAATGAGTTTTCCCTTGTGGAGGAAATTTCAAGGAAGTACAGCATACACTTTGCAGTGTGGATATTCACAGAAGCCTTCAGGCAGCAGAGAGTAAGAGTCAGGAACACAAATGGGTAAAGCAGAAAAATTTGGAAAATGTGTACCTCAGTAGGGAGGTGCATCCAAAAAGGGTAAAATCACTGATGGTAACTGCTTTAAAAGTGAAATGCTTAGACCAGATATGAAAGCTGCCTTGAAGGTATGTCAGGAATGAGGGAAGCCATCAGATGCATCACGGGCACAAAATATCAAACTACAAATTATTTTCTAAAGCTTTCCTTTTAGGAAAGAGCCCCAAGGTCTCCCATACCCCCTAGAGCACCAAGGGATTCATTTTCTCATATGCAGACAGCAAGGCGCTGAGAGGCTACTAGGGCCAGGGGTCAAGCAGCAAAACCCCAAGCGCAGGCTGCGAGTCCTTGGGGCCTCTATCAAGCTTAAATGCGGAACAGATGGCGAACACTGAGCTTTAGGGGTCAAATGTTTGCTTTGCTGGATTTCAGTCTTTTTTTTTTAAATTGATCTTATTGGTACATTTTAGGTATACATTATGATCACATTGCACCTTGAGAATTTGTACCTAGTACATGACACATCTTATTTTTTCCCGTTCCCCTTCCCTCCCTCAGTCCCCTCACCTCTATATACATAAACTTTGTTTCTGTTTTTGCCTTCTTCTTGTTTGTCCCTCCCTCCATTTTCCTTCCCCTTTGAATATTTCTTCTTATCAGACTCAAACTTCATGATTTTATCACACTTTTTTGGGACAGGAATGTTTATCTTGTTTCTGTCTCACTGCTGTACCTAAAAAGTGTGTGACTTCTTTTGACGTTTACAGCACTGCATAGCTGAGTTTGCCATGAGTCTCACAGACTTTGGACTTGGACTCTGTGCAACGATGCAACAATTAGACTTTGGAGATGACTAGGAGGCAAGGGAAGAATGCTACAGTTTGGATATTAAGTGTCCCTCAAAAGTGCACATGGAAAAGGCCTGCTCCCTAAGGTCACACCATTAAGAGTCCATGGAAATCTTTAAAGATGAGGTTAGATGGAAAGTCTTAGGTCTCTGAGGTGTGCATTGAAGGGTGCAGTAGAATCCGAGTCCCCTGGATGCAGGATGAATAACCAGTTTTGGTCTGCTCCACCTAAGTGCTACCTCAGCACAGTCCAAAAGTGACTGGGGCCAAATACTCATGAACCACAACTTCCAAAACTGTCTGACAAAAAAAAAAAAAAAAAAAAAAAAAAAGAACCTGTTTATAAATCCATCAACTTAAGTATTTGTTATAGTAACAGAAAGCGAATACGCACAAAAGAAAAGTAGTTGGACTGATTTTTTTCTGTAATTCTACAAAGTCAAAATGCTGATCCTACCTTGTTCTCTTTTGCCATAATAATTGATACCATTGCAGGTGACCTAGAAATAACAAATATATTTACTTAAAAGAAGAGGTTAAGGACTGGGGATTTATCTCAGTGGTTCTGGCACCTGTCTTGCAAGTGCAAGGACCCAAGTTCAATCCCCAGTAACCACATACAATGCTGGACTTAGAGACTCATGCCCAGCAGCAATCAGTACCACATACCACAGTGCCAGGGGTGATGGCTCATGCCTATAACCCCAGCACTCAGGAGCAGAGGCAGGAGGATTGCTGTGATGTGAGTTTGAGGCTGAGCTCAGGGCCAGCCTGAACTACAAAGCGAGACCCTGTCTCAAAAAAAAAAAAAAAGAGGTTAATGTAAACTCAGTTGAGTTTTGTGGTGTTAACACAGTCGAAGACCATAAAAATCTCCAAATTTTAGATAAATTTCAGCCATTCTCTGAGGATATTCTGCTTTTGGAATTATAAGGCACATGATGCTTTTAGTGTACATGCAAAAAAGTGCATAGAGTAGTTATTCCTCGTGGCAGTGTCTTATGCTACCTCAAAGTTATGTTCATCAAGGTCAAATATAACAGCTGTACTCATTTTCTCAAAGGTTAGTCCCAGAAAAATAGAACCTTCCATGACAGGTTAGAGAATTTAAATTATATTTGAAGTTATTTTACAAAACTCACTGGATTCTATGATACTGTTAAAATCATCTATTTGGTCACCTATTAAATAACTAGTAAATTTTAAGACACATTACTATATCTATTTGGTTTTTGTTTGTTTCTTTTTCCTGAGACAAAATCTTACCAGGTAGCTGAGGCTGGCTTTGAACTCATTATATAGCCCAGGCTGGCCAGAAACTCATGACAATTCTCAGTCTTCTGAGTGCTAGAATTATAGATGTGAGCCATCACACCTGGCTATTGTATCTATTATTAATACACCAAATAACAGATTTAAACAATCAATCTTTATTGATACAGGAAAAAGAAATATGTCTGAGAAAAAGAACTCATTTTTGTAGACAAATGTGTGTCACTCAAATATAGAAAGTAACCTGAAGATTTTAGAAAATGTTTTGGGAAAAAAATGGCTCATATAAGCCTCTCCTATGAGAAATAATCAGAACAGAACACTATAAAACAGTAAACTGTGGGCCGGGGATTTAGCTCAGTGGTTCCGGTGCCTGCCTTGCAAGTGCAAGGACCTAGGTTCCATCCCCAGTAACCACATACAATAATACTGGGCATGGTGGTCACATCTGTAATCCCAGCACTTGAGAGGACTGCTGTGAGTTTAAGGCTGAGCTCAGTGCCAGACTGAACGACAAAAGCAAGACC